>PITA01018569.1:0-40008 GCA_004023965.1 Spilogale gracilis
AACCAAATAAAAATGGTGACATAACTTCACACATATTAAATATTTAAGAAATACATAAGTACTACAATTAATACAGCACTTTGTTTTGAGAAGGACCTGAAATTTTATGTTCACAACCTTAAATCTTATGAGATGTTTTTCTGCCTTTGGAAATTTTTTGAGGCTTTCTTATTTGTACTTATGGCTTATTCAAACAGCCAACAACTTTGGAAATTTAAGCCATGTTTATAACCACTGAACATGCCATTAAAAGGAGTGATCTAAAGGGAGTTACTTGCAGGGTTTGGTGATTTTTATGGAAGGTCTTTGTAGATAGATCACATTTTTCTCTTTCTCTTTTTTAAATGGAATTTTCATATCTGGATAATTGTGAGAAAATGACAGGAAAATAATCTTTAGGGACCCCTTCTCTGATCATGCATCTTTAGTTGTCATACATAGCAACCAATGTTTATTTGTCATGGAGGAGGTGAAAGAGCTTAGAAAAAGTGTTCTCTTTGATTGTGAGACAGATTATTTCCATTTCCAATTTTCTTACAATATGGTATTCAATCCATATGCTTAACAATCTTTCTATGTTTTCTGCTTCTTGAGGTTTTATTATCAACTTTTCAGCACTTGAAGTTGTTCCAACCGTGGAGTTTTTTTTCGCAGTGTTGTCTCTGGTGCTTGGGAAATATCACATGTTCTTTTTGTTTTAACTTCAGCTTCACAATAGCCCAACTCCACAATTGGATTTCAAGAAATGACAGTTTTTGTTTATAAGAGTATCACAAAAAGCTATTATCTTTTTTTCCTTCCTCATTATCTATTTATCCATCATCTATCCACCCATTTGCCTTGTGCCAATTCAGTCTGAATAGAGTTGCATATATGATAAATGTAAAAACCCCAGAAGTACTTTTTAGATCATTTAGCTTAAAAAAAATCTCATTTTTAGGTATAATAGAAGTAATCTAAACATAGAACTTAAAAAATCTATTAACCTTTATGTAAACTATATATTTATTTTGTATGCATTTCTCTAAAGGATCTGGTGTTTTAATTTTGGATCTGGTGACAAATAAACACTGGTTGCTGTATATGACAAGGTTTATTTTGCTTGATAAGTACCAAAATTAGAATCGTTAACAGCTGATGATGAAAAATTCACAACTTATTTTCAGAAAAATTAGATTATTTATTTCTACCATAAAATGAGCCCAAGTTTAGTAAAACTAAAACTTTAAGGATACAGTGTGGCAGCAGCATTAAAGTAAAAATATCTTACACAGTTCAAGCCTATCTTACATGAGGGGTTCACAGTAGCCAGTAGGAGCTCCAATTGTTGCATCTTTATTAAAGGCTAGATGGATGCAATTGTTCCCTTATATCAAGAACCTCTGACATGCATACTGGACACCTTAGAATAAAGAGGACATTTAGACATCTTGGTTATGGTTCTTTATACCCTGCTGGTCATGTAGTCATATTCTTGCTGTGTAATCACCACCAAAGTTATTGATATTGTATGCTTTCCTTGCAAAACTGTAGATTTGAAAATACTGTCACTTTGGGTCCTGGGAATGTTCTTTGGCAATTGAACCCTGTTTATCACTACTGGCATCCTCAAAGGCAGAGTGTTCCCATGAAGATTAGGTACAAATCATCAGTCTCACCATTATCAATAAACAATTCTAATAAGCTGGTACAAACTTCCCTGAGACCTTTTGGATCCATGAGTACAAAACAACATTATAATCATATAATTATGTGTCATATGATTATTAAGGATAATGGATTTTTGGTAGTTCTTTTATTTGATAAGATAACTCAGGCCAATTCTAGTCTTGCTGGAATCAATCTGTGAACAGGCTGAAATATTAGGAATTGGCTGGTGTGGAGAGCTGACATTAAATTTGGGATGACTGTTTTTTCAAAAGAGTAGTGAGTGTGTCAGTACCCCTTTATAGACTGACTGAACCATGAACAGATACAGCTTTTGTACTGTGCTGTGGACTGCATGTCCACACTACAGCTACTACTGTGGATGTGCATAGAGAATCTGTCAGGAACATCTCAGGACCTGAAGGACATAGTTGTGAATTGTTCACTTAAATGCAAATTAGACTCACCAGCTGTTGTTGATACTAATATTAGCAATCTTAAGGAGGCATTTTATCCAAGCAATGAGAGGATATAGTTAATAAATTTCACTCTTATAACAAAAAGAGAAAGGGTCACAAAGCATTGGAGCAATATTTCATTCAAATTCATCTATTTCACAACAGAAAACCTCTTAAACAGAAGTTAAGAAAGACACAATGAATTGCTTCAAAAGATTTTAGCAAAATAACTGTCATCACCAAATGGATGAGGTCAACAGTCTACAACAATAGTTGCTAGTTTTTTTTTTTTTCCAGGCAGTGATTTTGTTTCAAAAGTTAACAGAACAGAGACTTTAGACACAGAAACAAACTGAGGGACTTGGAGGGACGGGGGTGGAGGGATGGGAGAGCCTGGTGGTGGGTACTGGGGACACCTAAAGCGTAGAGCAATGGGTGTGGAGAATGGGGAATGAATCTTGGAACACTGGAAAAAAAATTTTAGTAACAGTAAAAAAATAAATAAATAAAAATAAAAATTAAAAAAAAAGTTAACAGAAACTGCATGAGTGGAGTCAATAATTTAACTCTCCAGCTTAAACTCACTAGCATTGATAAAGCCAAATTTACATGAGTTGTCTTTAATTTAGCCAAAACTATTTTAGGTTATTAGCTGGATATTCCTTAAATACTTATTCCATTGTCTGTGTTCTTCTTGGGAATTTACCATCAAAATATTTTAAGCCACTTCAGTTTTAAACAGATGGGCTCTTGACATGAGGCACTGATTTTCACTTGACCATACACATGCCCTCTTTCATAGCATGTTCTTTGTAAAAATTTACTGAATTACATTCAAATGTTATTTGATTTAGCATCAAGTTTTATCATTTGTGGCTGTTCTTGAAAGCTCACTTTCTGGAATGCAAGGCTTAATCACTGCAATTTTTGTAAGTAATATTTATGGCAGTTTTCTACAGAGAACACATTTATGCAAAATTAATTCTTTTTAAAATGTCTAGAAATATCTTTGTGAGTATATTTAATCACCTTTGTGTCTTTTAGCATTATGATCCAATAGTAAAACTCTGATAGGTAGGTAGATAGGGAGTGATGGAGGGAGGGCAGAAGGGAGAGAAGTATTTTTTTTTTCCCCAAGAGTCTTTCACCACTTTGGAATTTTCCTAAAACCTTAAAGGGAAAACTTCATTATTTGCTACAATATGGGTTTTCAGAATTGTACATATTCTAAATCTGCAGCACAAAATCACTACTAGATATTTTCCAATTTACTTTATTGCACCGGGTCTCCATTTTTTTTGTCTTGTTTTATTTATTTATTTTTGTTTTGTTTTCGTTTTGTGTGAAGTAAGAAAAAAAATCAGTGTTCAAGTGTCTCCATAGTTTTATTTCTTATAAAAGTGTAAGTGATTTATCACAATTTCTCAGTTATCTATGCTGGTCTAGCAAAAAGCTAGATTTTTGATACAATCATGATATTTTAATCAATACTTCTATAGATTAAATTGTTATTCTTACATTCAAGTTGTTATCAAATAAAATTACTGGTTTAGTTTGATGTTTAGTTTTGTTTATCCTATCAGCCTTAAGAGGCCAATCAAGGAAAAATTCAGAAAAAAAAAAGGATTTATGTAATTCGTAAGAAAAGACATAATCTGACTATTCTCTGAGTGACTGAGAAATAGATATGTAAATGGTGACTGAAACAAGTCTTGGTGACTAGAATCAAATGATACCCAGAGCAGCTTTTCCACGTATTTAGAATATATAATAACCTCTTTGGAACATGTTGCCAGTGTGAAGGTGTACCTGCCCTTGCCTCTCTTGGGGAATTTAACCTCCTTACACTGAAGTCCTTCACAGTTATTTGCATCAACTTTTCAACTCCTTGGGGGCTGATTATACAGTTTAAAGATGATGCAGGCTGGTAAGATAGTTCTGTGGTCAAACACTGGGGAGTTAATTCTAAAAAGTCTTCACTGTAGGACTCGTTATTGGGCTAATATACTAAAAGAAGGATAGAAAACACAGTAAAAGGAGATAGTGTTTCTCAGACTTATATTTCTACATAATTCAACCATCCTCTTTTTAAAAGAGAGCTCCATTGTACTTTTGTTCCATAGTGGTGCTGGAGCTGCTGCCTACTGGCCCTCCTGGCTCGTGAAAGGTGATTATGTCACTTGCCAGCCCCTCAGTGACATTATGCAGGTAGCTTGAAATTGGCTGTCATGGGAGTATTTATACCATGGGAATCAGGGAAGTCTACAAATCAGAGTTTTTTGTCCTGAAGAACTGGTTGTTAAATATTTACCTCTGTCTTATTCTCTGCTATATTCCTGGCATTCAGAGAAAGTTCCAGTCAAATATAAATTAGACATTCCATAAATATTTGTTGAATGAATTAAGGCTACATACTAAACCTTTCAGAAATAAACAATTTGTTCTAATTTTTTAAAAAGATCTTTCTAGGATATATATTTACCATCAGTCTATCCCTAGAATGTCAATAACTTCTCTTATACCGGATCTACACTTTTTTTCTGTTTAAATTAAAGGATATCTGTAGCATTTTCAGTTACTAGGAAGCTAGAGAAAAAGTGGCATCTTATCGTTACAAACTATGTGCTATAAGAAATCCTCACACAAAGTTGGAAGTGATATAGTTTCCTGTTGGACGGTGCATTAATCTGTCTCTCTTGTGGAAGGAACGTGTCCTATGTGGTTTGTGTTAGTGACATGGCAACCAGGTTGTACCATATTGTGAGCTTAATATGGGGGGCTGTTAATAAGTTTGAATGACCAGTTATAAATCCTTCCTGTTATTCTGGAGTTGTCTCAATAGATGTTCACTTGGTGCTTACTAGAAACAGAGTAGGAAGCACTTCTATTTTAGCATTCGGATTAGAATCATGCAGTGCTTCTCTCAGTTCATCTTCTTTTGCCCTGAAGTTCTACTCAGAAAGTTAACATCCATCTAGCTTTTTGTCAAAGGTAGTTACTGGAAGTTTGAGAGACATACACTTAAACTTTCGATTCATGTTAATATGACTTTATAAACTTCCATATAGATAATATTAAAATGGATGATACTTTTGGAATTATTACCTATCAGCCAGTTAATGACACTCAAATCTCTAGAAAGAATTCTAGTAGTATCATATTCGGCAGGGGTCCTCAAACTTTGGACGGTATCAGAATCACCTTTGGAGTTAGTTTAAAATTCAGTGTGAACAAATTCTACTACATTTTTCTGAAATTATCTGTAACTTTAATCTCATTGCTGTTAAGTACTTAGCATGAGTATTTAAAAGAAGGGAAAAGATATTAAGTTTCTGATTCATCTACTCTTCTAATCCCCATTTTTCTAAAAGAAAGATTTCATTTATTTATTTGACAGAGTGAGAGATCACAGGCAGGCAGAGAGGCAGGCAGAGAGAGAGGAGGAAGCAGGCTCCCTGCTGAGCAGAGAGCCCGATGCGGGCCTTGATCCCAGGACCCTGAGATCATGACCTGAGCCGAAGACAGAGGCTTAACCCACTGAGCCACCCAGGTGCCCTAATCCCCATTTTCTATCAGTAAACAAGTCCTATAAATTCTCATCACGATCTTTCAAAACCATCCCCTTCTCCATTCCCTCTGTATATATTGCCTTGGTCTGGAGATTGGAATAGCTTCCCAACTGGCTTCCCTACATATGCATATAGTCTTCCTTCTTTTTAATTCCTTTCAATCCCTATTACATAGAGTTATCATATTGATATGAAATTATATCCATAAATATATATTATATAAATTATCTACATGTAACCATATCCATAAATTACAATTCATCAGTGGTTATTCATTATAATCTTTCCTAATTTAGGGAATGCACAACACTAGTGGAATAAAATAAGACTTTTAGGTAGGATATGGATAAACAATTAAAAAACAAAGATTTATTTTTATGTGTGTTAAAAAGTGTAATTGTCACCTTCTTTTTAAGGCAAGAGAGATAGGTTTTCAGTATATGGTTGTGTAGCAGATGCTGTCAATACTTTGCCTGCATTTCCTTGGCCTCTGTGGATCTCACTTACAGCTGCTCAGACCTATTCAAACCCATCATTTCTGCCCAACTGTCTGAGGAAACATGTTTGGCCTATGCCTGAATGGGACAGAGAGTTAAGTCCTCTCAAAGCAACCAACAAATAGTTAGATCCAGGAGTTTGTGGATAACTTCCTTGCCTCTTGGTGAGAAAATACTGTTGTGTATTCTATAGTTTCTCTGAGACTGTCAGTTGCCCACCTTGATAACCTGCTCTTTAATGGTCTTTTATTGGCTTTAATCCATTCCCTTTCACAATTCCCTACTCTTTTAATGTACTTCCTGGAATTACTTCCCAAGGAAATATCTTGTACCCAAATCTTTGACTCAGGGCCTACATTTTAGGAAATGCTATCTAAAACAGTTGGTAGCACCGGCGGTCTTAGAAAACAGAACCTTAGAATGAGATTTTGTAATTTGATCATTCTCTGGTCAGATAAAATAAATATCCCATTGTTGATACTAATAGGGGTGGTGGTGATACTAGCATGTCATAACATTGCTATTACAAGTTCAAGCTTTCCAGGAACCCTAAAGGTCTGCAGAAGCAGCCCTTCTCTCTGGCTGGCAGCTGCTACTGCCTGGAAACTATGCAAAGATTTCACCTGAGGATTTTAGAAATGATGCTTGCCTTCCTCAGGATCTACCTATACCTTTTTTCATTGTTTCTGGGCCAGTAACTACGGTCAAGTGTTAGCTTGGAAAGAGAAGAGAAGTATAGTCTCTGCTATTGGAAGAAGTGAATTATTAACGAAAGAGCTGAATACATGGCTGTACTGACAAGAACTGAGAGAGCAGTATGGGAATAGCATAGGACGGTGTCAGGGGCAAAACATCAAAGTGTATAGGGAAACATGTATTGATATGAAGATACTTTCTCATAACTCAGAACTTACTATGCAGGCAATAATGCCTGGATCTGGTCCTCATATACTCCTAATTTCTCTCTTTGAAACCATGGAGTAAACCAAATGGAGATGCCTTGGTAGACAACTGAGCAAGATATCAGAAGTTCCAAGGAGTAGCCATGCTAGAATAAATTAATTACATAAAATAGCTATGTTCTCCTGTAGTGTGCAGATGATCCTTCCTTCACTTAAGCAATGAAGAATACACTGGTAAGGGGGATATTGGCATCACTATGAAGCTCAGTGATGGTTGTCCTCTGTAAGTAAGTTGATGTAGGAAGAGTTGCTACTGTGGAATTAACTGTAGTATGAATGGAGATGATAAGATTCTAGAATAGAGGATGCTCAATGGTGGACTTCACCACCAGAGGTAGGGTGGTCATAATTACTGCAGTGGACAGCACAGTTGGACAGCAACCAGGGGCTCTTGATATACCAGATCTGTGACAATGGCATGGTTTCTTATGGACAATAGATGGGCAACCAATGACAGTATTGCTTGAATTATATATCCATGTATTAAGATCTTGGAAGTAAAATATTGAAGTCAACTGCTGCAATAGAAAAAAAATCACCTCTACCCACTTTCCAGACCTGAGCCTACTGACCAAAAAGAGGAAGTCAGTCACCTTAAGGGGGAACTATGTATTACTACAACACATATTTCCAGAAACTGTTTACCAGTTTATTACAATGGGATCTATGGCCATTAACTAATACAATTTATACTAGGGTTGGGGAAATATTCAGATTTTGTAGATGGGACTGAGCAAACACTGATGCCAGATGTCTCATGCCAGTCTGTCATGGCATCCTTACTAGGGTTCCTAAATATGAGAGCCAAGAAGCAAATGGAGTCCTGGAAATGTTGAACTCCTAGCAGATCCAACTCACTACCTTTCTGTGGTCCTTTCTCCAGTTCCTGAGAGCATAATGATGGTGGCTGCACTCAGCAACTGGCAGAACCATCACTTTGGTTTCCTCACCTGTGCAGTAAGAGCTATCTTGATAGGAGAAACAAGTGGAAGCCTTGGAAACTACTCTCCTTCCAACCCCACCAACTCCCACCCTGTACTCTGGTTAAAGTAGTGAATCAGAGTAGCACCACAGTGCTCCATCCCAGGAGTCATTGCAGGAATTCTACCACAGACTAAAAAGATGAAGGGGTGGCAGCTTTCATCATATTGAAGTTAAATTAATTTATTTGACCTTCATGAAAAAACAAATGGATGATGGTAAATGCAGGTGAACTACAAAATGGAGAGGAGCTAGCTTTTGTTAGTCATTATTGTTGTTGTTATAGTTATTCTGGAAGTGAAATGAGAAACTGTTTCCAGGAAAAGGGTGTGATCATCTATGTTGTATGTTACTGATATGTCAATTAAAATGAGAACTGAGATTTGAATATTGGGTTCCGTAGCCTGAAGGTAATTGTTGACCTTGACAAAAGCTATTTTGGGTTGAGTAGTGGAGGCAAATGCTTGCATGGGTAGGGTTCAAGGAAGAATGAAGAATAACTGGAGATCAGAAATATAGGCAATTTTTTGAGGAATTTTTCTATAAGGAGAAGAGAAACTAGAAGGGATGTGAGGCCAAAAGGATTTTTTTTTTTCCTTTTCTATTTATTTTTATTTTTTCTACAACCCAGTCACCCTATCTCTCCTCCCATCCCCCAGCAACACTCAGTTTGTTTCCTGAGATTAAGAGTCTCTTATGGTTTGTCACCCTCCCCAGTCCCATCTTGTTTCATTTTTTTCTCTCTGTACACCCCATAAACCTCTGCCTTGCCTCTCAAATTCCTCATATCAGAGAGATCATATGACAATTGTCTGATTGACTTATTTTTCTCAGAAAAGTACCCTCCAGTTTAATCCACATTGTTGCAAATGGCAGGACTTCATTCTTTTTGATGGCTGCATAGTATTCTATTGTGTATAGGTTTATGCATCACATCTTCTTTATTCATTCATCTATTCATGGACATGTACATTCCTTCTATAGTTTGGCTATTGTAGACATTGCTGCTATAAACATTTGTGTGCATGTGCCCTTTCGGATCACTATGTTTGTATCTTTAGGATAAATGCCCACTAGTGTGATTCCTGGGTTGAAGGGTAGCTCTATTTTCAACTTTTTGAGGAATCTCCATACTGTTTTTCAGAGTGGCTGCAACAGCTTGAATTTCTACCAACAGTGTAGGAGGGTTCCCCTTTCCCACATCCTTGTGAACATCTGTCATTTCCTGACTTGTAAATTTTAACCATTCTTACTGCTGTGAGGTGGGATCTCACTGTGGTTTTGATTGTGTTTCCCTGATGCTGCGTGATGTTGAACACTTTTTCATGTGTCTGTTGGCCATTTGGATGTCTTCTTTGGAGAAATGTCTGTTCATGTCTTCTGCCCATTTTTCTTTTTGGATTATTTGTTCTTTGGGTGTTGAGTTTGAGGAGTTCTTTATATATTTTAGATATTAGCCCTTTGTACAATATGTCATTGAATATATCTTCTCCCATTCTGTTGGTTGTCTTTTGGTTTTGTTGATTGTTTCTTTTGCTCTGTAAGAGCTTTTGATCTTGATGAAGTCCCAATAGTTCATTTTTTCCCTTGCTTCCCTTGCCTTTGGTGATGCTCCTAGGAAAAAGTTGCTGCAGCTGAGGTCAAAGAGGTTGATACCTGTGTTCTCAAGGATTTTGAGGGATCCTGTCTCACACTGATGTCTTTCATCCATTTTGAGTCTATTTTTGTGTGTGATGTAAGGAAATGGTCCAGTTCCATTCTTCTGCATGTGGCTGTCCAGTTTTCCCAACACCATTTGTTGAAAAGACTGTCTTTTTTCCATTGGGCATTTTTCCTACTTTGTCAAAGATGAGTTGACCATGGAGTTGATGGTCCATTTCTGGGCTCTCTATTCTGTTCCATTGATCTATGGGTCTGTATTTGTGCCAGTACCATACTGTCTTGATGATGAAAGCTTTGTAATAGAGCTTGAAGTCTGGAATTGTGATGCTGCCAACTTTGGTTTTATTTTTCAACATTCCTCTGGTTATTTCAGGTCTTTCCTGGTTCCGTATAAATTTTAGGATTATTTGTTCCATTTCATTGAAAAACATGGGTGATATTTCGACAGGTATTGCATTAAATGTGTAGATTGTTCTAGGCAGCATAGACATTTTCACAATGTTTGTTCTTTCAATCCATGAGTGTGGAACCTTTTTTCCATTTATTTGTGTCTTCCTCAATTTCTTTCATGAGTACCTTATAGTTTTCTGAGTACAGATTCTTTGCCTCTTTGGTTAGGTTTATTCCTAGGTGTCTTATGATTTTTGGTGCAATTGTAAATGGGATTAACTCCTTAATTTCTCTTTCTTTTGTCTTGTTGGTGGTGTGTAGAAATGCAACTTATTTCTGTGCATTGATTTTATATCCTGACACTTTACTGAATTCCTGTATGAGTTCTAACAGTTTTGGAGTGAAGTCTTTTGGGTTTTCCACATAAAGTATCCTATCATCTGCAAGGAGTGAAAGTTTGACTTCTTTGCTGATTCAGATGCTTTTTATTTCTCTTTGTTGTCTGATTGTGGAGGCTAGGACTTCTAATACTATGTTGAATAGCAGGGTGACACAGCCCTGCTGTGTTCCTGACCTTAGGGGAAAACTCTCAGTTTTTCCCCATTGAGAATGATATTTGCTGTGGGTTTTTCATAGATGGCTTTGATGATATTGAGGTATGTACTCTTTATCCTTATACTGTGAAGAGTTTTGATCAAGAAAGGATGCTGTACTTTGTCAAAGGCTTTTTCAGCATCTATTGAGAGGATCATATAATTCTTGTTCTTTCTTTTATTAATGTACTGTATCACATTGATTGATTTGCAGATGTTGAAGCTACCTTATCATCCAGGAATAAATCCCACTTGGTCATGGTGAATAATCCTTTTAATGTACTGTTGGATTTTATTGTCTAGTATTTTGGTGAAAATTTTTGCATCTGTGTTCATCAAGGATATTGGTCTGTAATTCTCCTTTGTGATGGGATCTTTGTCTAATTTTGGGATCAGGGTAATGCTGGCCTCATACAATGAGTTGGGAAGTTTTCCTCCATTTCTATTTTTTGGAACAGTTTCAGGAGAATAGCTATTAATTCTTCTTTGAATGTTTGGTAGAATTCCCCTGGGAAGCCATCTGGCCCTGGGCTCTTGTTTGTTGGGAGATTTTTGATGACTGCTTCAATCTCCTTACTGGTTATGGGTCTGTTCAGGTTCTCTATTTCTTCCTGGTTCAGTTGTGGTAGTTTCTATGTCTCTAGGAATGCATCCATTTCTTCCAGATTCTCAAATTGCTGGTGTATAGCTGCTCATAGTATGTTTTTATAATTGCTTGTATTTCTTTGGTGTTGGTTGTGATCTCTCCTCTTTCATTCATGATTTTATTAATTTGGTTTCTTTCTCTTTTATTTTTGATGAGTTTGGCCTGGGGGGTTTAATCTTCTTAATTCTTTCAAAGAACCAGCTCCTAGGTTCGTTGATTTGTTCTAGTATTTTTTTGTTTTCTATTTTATTGATTTTTGCTCTGATCTTTGTTATTTCTCTTTTCCTGCTGGGTTTAGACTTTTTTATGTATTTATTTTATTTTATTTTATTTTATTGCTTTTCTTTCTCCAGCCCTTTTAGGCGTGGGGTTAGGTTGTGTACTTGAGACCTTTCTTCTTTCTTGAAAAAGGCTTGTATTGATATATATTTTCCTCTCAGGACTGCCTTTGCTGTGTCCCTAAGATTTTGAACCATTGTATTTTCATTTTCATTTGTTTCCATAAATTTTTAAGATTAAGATTCTTGTTTAATTTCCTGGTTGACCCATTCATCCTTTAGTAGGATACTCTTTAGCCTCCATGTATTTGAGTTCTCCCCAACTTTCCTCTTGTGGTTAAGTTCTATTTTCAAAGCATTGTGGTCTGAAAATATGCAGGGAATGATCCCACTCTTTTTCTACCAGTTGTGACCTGATTTGTGATCCAGGATGTGATCCATCTCCATGTGCACTAGAGAAGAATATGTATTCTATTGCTTTGGGATGGAATATTCTGAATATATCTATGAGGTCCATGTGGTCCAATGTGTCATTTAAAGCCTTTATATCCTTGTTGATCTTTTGCTTAGATGATCTGTCCATTTCAGTGAGGCAGGCATTAAATTCCCCTACTGTTATTGTATTATTGTTGATGTGTTTCTTTGATTTAGTTCTTAATTGGTTTATATAATTGCTCCCATTTTAGGGGCATAGGTATTTATTTATTTATTTATTTATTTATTTATTTAATTTTTAATTTTTAATTTTAATTTTTTTTTCAGTGTTCCAAGATTCATTGCCCATTCCCCACACCCAGTGCTCCATGCAATAGGTGCCCTCAGTACCCACCACCAGGTTCTCCCATCCCCCGACCCCCTCCTTCCAAGTCCCTCAGTTTGTTTCTGTGTCCAAAGTCTCTCTTGTTTCATTTCTCTCCCTGAATTATCCTACTTCCCATTTACTTTCCTTCTCCTACTGTCCTCTATATTACCCCTTATGCACCGCAAGTAAGTGAAACCATGTGATACTTGACTTTCTCTACTTGGATTATTTCACTCAGCATAATCTCTTCCAATACAGTCCATATTGCTACAAAAGCTGGATATTCATCCTTTCTGATAGAGGCATATTATTCCATTGTATATATGTACCACATCTTCTTTATCCATTCATCTGTTGATGGGTACCTTAGCTCTTTCCACAGTTTGGCGATTGTGGCCATTGCTGCAGTGAACATTGGGGTACATATGGCCCTTCTTTTCACTACATCTGTATCTTTGGGGTAAATGCCCAGTAGTGCAATTGTAGGGTCATAGGGTAGTTGTATTTTTAATTTTTTAAGGAATCTCCACACTGTTTTCCAAAGCAGCTGCACCAGCTTGCATTCCCACCAATAGTGTAAGAGGGTTCCCCTTTCTCCACAGCCTCTCCAGCACTTGTTGTTTCCTGACTTGTCAATTTTGGCCATTCTGACTAGTGTAAGGTGGTATCTCAGTGTGGTTTTGATTTGAATTTTCCTGATAGCTACTGATGCTGAACCTTTTTTCATGTGTCTGTTAGCCATTTGTATATCTTCTATGGAGAAGTGTCTCTTCATGTCTCTTGCCCATTTTTTGATGTGTTCATCTTCTTTTTGGGTGTTGAGATGAGTAGTCCTTTTTTTTTTCCATTTTTTTAATTGTTACTTTAATTTTTTTTTCAGTGTTCCAAGATTCATTGCCCATTCCTCACACCCAGTGTTCTTTATAGATCTTGGATACCAGCCCTTTGTAGTGCAATTTGCAATTATCCTCTCCCATTCTGTGGGTTGCTTCTTTGTTTTGTTGACTGTTCCCTTTGCCCTGCAGAAGCTTTTTATTTTGATGAAGTCCCAGAAGTTCATTTTTGCTTTTGTCTCTTTTGCCTTTGGAGACGTGTCTTGAAAGAAGTTGCTGTGGTCAATGTCAAAGAGGTTACTGCCTATGTTCTTTTCCCAGATTTTGATGGAGTCCTGCCTCACGTTGAGGTCTTTCATCCATTTCGAGTTTGTCTTTTTGTCTGGTGTAAGAGAATGGTCTAGTTTCATTCTTCTATATGTAGCTGTCCAATTTTCCCAGCACCATTTATTGAAGAGACTGTCTTTTTTCCACTGGATATTTTTTTCCTGCTTTGTCAAAGATGATTTGCCCATAGATTTGTGGGCCCATATCTGGACTCTACACTGTGTTCCATTGGTCTATTTCTCTGTTTTTGTGCCAGTACCATGCTGTCTTTGTAATTACAACTTTGTAAGAAAGCCTGAAGTCAGGTAACAAGATGCCCCCAGCTTTGTTTTTCTTCTTCAGCAATTCCTTAGCGATGCAGGGTCTTTTTTGGTTCCATATAAATTTTAGGATTGTTTGTTCCAATACTTTGAAGAATGTTGGTGGAATGTTGGTGGCATTGAAAGTATAGATTGCTCTGGGCAGTATTGGGCATAGGTATTTATAATTGTTAGATGTTCTTGTGCGACAGACCCTTTAAGTATGACATGGTGTCCTTCCTCATTTCTTACTATAGTCTTTGGCTAAAATCTGATTTGTTTGTTATAAAGATTGCCACCCCAGCTTTCTTTTGAGTCCACTAGCATGGTAAATTGTTTTCCACCCCCTCACTTTAAATCTGGAGTTGTCTTTGAGTCTAAAATCGGTTTCTTGCAGACAACATATTGATGAGTCTTGTTTTTTTATCCATTCTGATACCCTGTGTCTTTTGATTTGGGCATTTAGTCCATTTACTTTCAGGGTAACTATTGAAAGATACGAACTTAGTGCCATTGTGTTTCCTATAAGGTGATTGTTACTGTATACTGTCTCTGTTTCTTTCTGGTCTGTTACTTCTAGGCTCTCTCTTTGCTTAGGGTACCCCTTTCAGTGTTTTCTGTAGGACTGGTTTGGTATTTGCAAATTCTTTTAGTTTTTGTTTGTTCTGGAAGATGTTTATTTCTCCTTCTATTTTCAATGACAGCCTAGCTGGACACAGTATTCTTGGCTGCCTATATTTCTTTCTTTCTTTCTTTTTTTTAAATATTTTATTTATTTGACAGAGAGAAACACAGCCAGAGAGGGAACACAAGCAGGGGGAGTGAGAGAGGGAGAAGTAGGCTTCCCACCGAGCAGGGAGCCCGATGTGGGGCTCGATCCCGAGTCTCCGGAATCATGACCTGATTAACCAACTGAGCCACCCAGGTGTCCCTGGCTGCCTATATTTCTTGTTTAGTTCTCTGAATATATCATGCCAGTCCTTTCTGGCCTGCCAGGTCTCCGTGGTTAGGTCTGCTACCAATCTAATATTTCTGCAATTGTGTGTAACAGACCTCTTGTCCTGAGTTGATTTCAGAATTTTCTCTTTGTCACTGAGACTTGTAAATTTTACTATTAGATGATGGGGTGTAGACCTATTTTTATTGATTTTGAGGGGGGTTCTCTGTGCATCCTGGATTTTGATGCTCATTCCCTTCACCCAATTACGGAAATTCTCTGCTATAATTTGATATAATATACCATCTGGCCTTCTATTTTTTCTTCTTCTGGGATCCCAGTTATTCGAATATTTTTTCCGTCTTATGGTATTACTTATCTCCTGACTTCTCCCCTTGTGGTCCAGTAGTTTGCCTCTCTTTTTCTCAGCTTCTTTATTTTTTATCATTTAGTCTTCTATATCACTAACTCTCTCTTCTGCCTCATTTATCCTAGCAGTAAGAGCCTCCATTTTTTATTGTAACTCATTAATTCCTTTTTTGAGGAATTAATTGTTTAGATTTTAGTTTTTTTATTTCTTCAGAAAGGGATTTTATTTCTCCAGAAAGGGATTCTCTAATATCGTCCATGCTTTTTTTTTGAGCCCAGGTAGCACCTTGATAATCATCATTCTGAAATCTTGTCCTGATATATTACTAATGTCCCTATTGATTAGGTCCCTAGTTATTGGTACTGCCTTTTTTTTTTTGAGGTGAGTTTTCCTGCCTTGTCATTTTATCCAGATAAGAATAGATGAATGAGAGAACAAAAGACTAAAATGGTAGTGACGATCCCAGAAATATATATAGTAACCAAATGAGAAGAGATCTGAAACTGGGGGGAGAAGAAAGGAAAGAGAAAATCTGTATCTCTATCAATTTATAACTATTTCTCTCTCTCTCTCTCTCTCTCTCTCTCTATATATATATATATATATACCATATATATGATCAATTTATAACTATTTCTCTCTCTTTCTGTCTTTCTCTCTCTCTCTCTCTATATATATATAGAGGAAGATACATATAATTAAACTGGTGAATAGAACAGCACTACACACTTGATTTTGGGTATATTTTGGTCTGTTTGAAGAAATTGCCTCCCAAAATTTTAAAGAAGGAAAAATTTGTATATGTATAAAAATAAAGGTATACACGATGAAGGGTTCAAATATGATTGTAAAGATCAAAATTGAAAAAATATTCTAAAAAAGGAATTGACAAAATAAGAAGTTAGTTAAAAAAAAGAGAAAAGGAAAGAATGTAATGAGGTTGGAAACTAGAACAAAGCCATATGCTAGATTTAGGGTATATTTTTATCTATTAGAAGAAACTGTATCCCAAAGTTTTAAAGAAAGAAAAACTTATATGTATATAAAAAATAAGCTTAAATGCAATGAGGGGGTAGAATATGACTAAAAAAATAAAAATTAAAAAATATATTTTTTAAAGATTTTATTTATTTATTTGACAGGGAGAAACACAGCTAGAGAAGGAACACAAGCAGAGGGACTGAGAGGAGAAGCAGGCTTCCCGCTGAGCAGGAAGCCCAATGTCGGCTCGATCCTGGGTCTCCAGGATCATGCCCTGAGCCGAAAGCAGTCGCTTAAAGAACTGAGCCACCCAGGCGCCCCTAAGATTTTTTTTACAAATAAAGTATTGATATGATAAAATAGTTAAAAAAGCATTAAAATAGGAAAGAAAAATATTTTAAAAATAGAATAAGAAAAAATAAAATTAAAAAAATTAACTTTGAAAGGCTAAAGAATCATGGGGAAAAGGCCATGAATTCTACATGATGCATTTCCCTAGCTCTGAAGTTTCACAGTTCTCATTGATCAGTGAACTTAGTTTTGGCTGGATATTCTTGCTGATCTTCTGGGGGAGGGTCCAGGCGAAGCAATCTGTTTAGGTTTGTTCTCAGCAGGTTTTGTTCCCAGAATGATTTCCATACAGCTTTGGAGGACAGGACTGGAGATGGGAGGTTCCCAGTCTCCAGCCAGAGGAGCCAAGAGCTCAGGGCACCACTCCTCAGTGCACCCCCATAGAAAGGAAATCAATCCCCCCTTTCTCCCCGGTCTCTGGCTGCACTCTGAGCTCACCCGGCCTGTGACTGAGCATTTCTATCTCTGGCGCTCAGCCCCCTTTGAAGTCTACAAACCCAGCAGAGTCCTACAGCATGCCCCTGCACTGCTCCTCCCAGGGGAGGAAGGAGGGGACCTCCCCAAATCTGCCATTTGTGGGATCCCTGCTGGAAGAGCAGTGGTCTGAATGTGCCTTGGATCATGGTTTAAGGTAAGCCTGAGCTGAGAGCCCACTCCTCAGCTTTGTCCCTGCAGCTAGCTTCCCCATTCTGATATCTGGGCACTCTGCCATGCTCAGGAACTCTAGGTCTTTCTGTGACTTCTTGAGTTCTGAGACCACACTGTCCCAGTGAGGGTTCCACTTCTGCTTAGCCTGTGGGGTGATGTCCCTCAGTGGAGCAGACTTCTAAAAGTTCCAATTTTGTGCTCCACTGCTCTACTCCTGGCCAGGAGTCTGTCCCTCCCCCCATGCTTTGTCTTCCCAAATGTTGCATCCGATTCACTTTTCTGCATGTCCTACCTTCCAGAAAGTGGTTACTTTTCTGTTCCTAGAATTGCTGCTCTTCTTTGTTTCACTCTTCTGTTGAGTTTGTAGGTGTTCCCACTAGTTTGATAACTATCCAGCTGAACTCCTGGGACCTGGTGATATCTAGGTCTCCTACTCCTCTACTGTCTTGTTCCTCCCCAGGGTTTATTTTTTAATGGGAGAAATCAGTAATTTTATATAGATAGGAAAGGTTCAGGAAAGAGGATAGAGTTATGTGGGCTAAGGGAGAATTGCCGTAACAATTTCCTTGAGTAAGTGAAATGAGTTGGAATCCAGGGTACAAGTGGAGGGATTCAATTTTTTTAAATTGCTTTTGAATAGATGGGGTAGTGTGTAAATGAATGAAATGAATGAAACATGTTCTCTTTAGATGACTGTGGTTGGTTCATAGCAGGTAAACATGGCTTTAGAGAGTATCACTCTCAGGGGATTTTTAAAAATTGTTATTATAAATATGTTAGTCACCATACAGTACATTACTAGTTTTTGATGTAGTGTGCTCAGGGGATTTTTAAAAATTTAGGATATCTCAAGCATCTTATTATCTCTAATTGGTAAGTTTTGAACATTTGGGATATAGTGCTGTAATTATGTCTCCTGTCAACTTTGATAAGTGACTGAGCCTTTTCTATCCACTAAATGTAAAAAGTAAGTATTCTTACCCTTTAACTTTTTTTATTTCTCTCTAACACATATCCCAAGGAAAACTGTTATGATATTCTAACAATTCAAATGAGATGAGACTAATATTTTTACACAAGCACCTGAGCATTTACATAACTATACTCTTATATTTTCATATTCCCTTATTATTAATTTTTAAACTATGAACCATATGTCCAATTTCCAAGAGCAGATCTCTGAAAAGTGATAAGGTTCTTGATAGTTTGGTGTAAGATAAAAGTATATGGGGAAAGAGAAAGAGCATCTGTAAAAACGTTGAGAAGTAGACGTTTTGGGGTGAAGGACCTTAGAAATCATCTTGCTCAACCCCTTGTTTGCAGAGAAGGAGAGATTAAGTGATTTACCCCAAATGACATAATTAAATAATGACAGAGCCAGAGTTAGAAGCAAGGTTTCTTGACTCCTAATCTAGTCCTCTTTCTACTCTACCTTTCCTTTTGAAGGCTAAATTTGCAACAAAGTCAGTGTGTCAAATTTTAGGATATACATAATTATTTTTAGTATAATATATAGACACAAAGAAGGGATTTATATAAGTGATGCAACCACTGTTTCTTTTATATAGTCCAACATAATTTTTATTTTAGAATAAAATAACTTAGATTTTTAGAAAATGGTGTTAATTAGTTTTGCCAAAGAGTAAGTTAGGTCAGGAAGTTTTTTTCCTGTTTTGATACAAGTAGGATGTTAGAGAGTAGGAAACTATTGTTTAAGGAGATGGAGGGGGGGATGTTTTCCATCAGGTACTTTTGTTAGAGCACTAAACAAGGATTTACATTTATCATTTAATTTCTCCAAGAGTTTTATAAGTAAGCATTTATCTCCAATGTACATGTGAGGTAATAAGCTCATAGAGATTAAATAATGCTTCCAAGGTAAAATATTGAGAAAGTGAGGAACTGGTATTTCACTGAAGAAAAATTTATGAAAAAAAAGGAAAACATTATTGACCTCACAGTTTTTGCAGGTCTGGAAATTCTATATGACTTTGCTCGGGTTTATTCTGCCATGAATAATGGAATACTGATAACAAAAAGGTATGGGCAGCCAATAGCTGATTGGCTGATTGTTTTCCACTGTTCTTTCTTTCAGCCAACTTCTTTGTGACTGTAAGAAAGTCAGTTAAACTCTCTTTGTCCTCACCTAACTTTTCAGATCAATTTCATGTTCTAATATTTATGGGTCTCTGGGCTCATAAATCTCCTGAGAATTTAAAAATTTTTATAGAATAGATATAATATTTGTACGATTGAATATTTTAGTGAGTATTTTCCTTCTATTTCTATTGAAGAAATATTTGGACCTCATGCAAGCTAGCAATTTGACAGATGCATTGACTGATTCATGGGCTATTTAAAGAGACACTGATAAGTAATATAGAAACTAAAAAGAAGTGTGTGGTCTTTTGTGAAAAGGAGACGGAACAGAGATATATCTAATTTTTTAAAAATGGTACAATACATAGTAATTTCCCCAAAGCTTCTATTATAAGAAGATAGCTAGTGCACATGAATCCAAAGTACATTGGACTAAAAATCAATATGAAATTGTGGTAAAATATTTATTTTAAAATTTGGACATATATAAATATAAATATATCAAAATTTTAGTAGCTCCTCAGCCAGTTTAGGATATAGTCAATCAGAACATTAAAAGCTCTATGAAAAAAATGAAATTGAGAAGTCATGTACCTATTTTAAGAACTTTCTAAGACGAATCATGAAAAATGGAAAATATACCCTCAAAATCTTTTTCCTCCCCTCCTTCAACATATATTTCTATAAGCACTTCTCATACAGGGCTTGATGCTATTAAGTGCTCTGAACAATTGTAAAAATGGAAAAGACATTACTACCCTCAAATGCCTCAGGTTTTAGCAGAGGGAATATGACAAGTACCCACATAAATGTGAGCCAAGAGGGAGAATTTGAAAAGTCTCAGAAAAGAGGTAAAAAATCAAATTGGAGTTGTGGTTCAGTTGGCATTGGAATTGTAGATGTTAAGCCCCCCAACCATGAACGTGTAGTTCTGTTCCATAACGTTCTTGTGCATTCCTTATAAGGTTAACTGCAGTTCACGTTACTATTGTGAATGGATCTCTATTTTGTAGTTGGTTATTATTGCTGGTGGGGAAGAAAGCTTTTGATTTTTCAAATTTATACTATAGAATTTGTTGATTTATTTAAATTGCTCTAAGAGATGGTTGTTTATGTTGGTATAGAATTTTGGTTGTCAGGCGTTAGGAAACTAAGAAAGTTCCAAGTTTCTATTCTTAGTCTCAGGAAAACACTTTAGTTTTAAGTAATAAAATCAAATATTGTTCTGTATCATTGGAGAAATCCCATAATTGTCCAGTTTGCATTTATTGGCTTGGTAAATTATAATTGATAGACTTTTCTATCATTGAATAATTTTTTTCAGTTCTGGATTAAACTTTAGCTGTGTTATTTTCAAATATACTATTGAAGTTGGTAGGCTAATATGCTATTATGGATTTTGGCATTTAGGTTCATAAGTAAAATGGTCATATACATTTCTTTTCTTGTATAGTCACAAACTAATTCTGAAATTAAGGCTATACTAGCATTCTAAAATCTATAAGCCACTTCCTCCCCAACCATGTTTAAAATTATATTGGTATATATAGGGTTACCTGTTCATTGAGAGATTTTTAAACCTCACCTGAAACCCTCTAGGTCTGTGATTAACTGCTTTGTTACCTACATTTGAGGTATCTGTATTTTCTTAAATCAAAGTTTGGCATTTTATGCCCTGGTGGACAATATGCTATTTGTCCATTTAATCTAGATTATCCAGTTTTTAATAGCGTTGTTCAAATTGCCTTTTTATTTTTTAAACAAATTTCTGTTGTGCTTATACCTATTTGTCTCTGTGTATTGACTATTTTTGTAGAAGAGACTAACAAAGGCTTCATGGATTACTTGCTTTAGGGGAAGGCAAATTGCAAGAATAAGGTTATATAAGTAGACAGATGTACGTGAGCAGTCACCTAAGGGAGAATTTTTTGTTTTTGTATTAAAGAATTAGCTAGAATATTTTTCAATATGCTTGGAGTATAGAATACATATTATAAGGAAATGACCTGGGTGAAAACGCCTTGTATATGGGTTTGACACTTGAATTAGGCAAAAGAATTAATCTAGGACTTCGTTCAAGAGATGATGACCAAAGGAAGTTTTTTGAGAAACAAAGTAACATGATTAGAGGTAGATATTTACCTGGCGTAGGTTGTGGAATAATAGAACAGGGAACAACCAAAGAATATTAGTCATTCATGCATGGTTATGAGTTATCCTAATTCAATAATTAAGAACCTCTTGAATTACTACTTTATTCCTTCTTTTCCAATTACTTTAAAAATAAAAAAATGTTTAGACTCTACTTATTGTCCTTACTCACATAGGACTTATTGTTTCCTGAAGTTCTGCTATATGGTTTCTTCCCCAACTAGTCAACTCCTTAAAGACATCATGGTCCTGCTGTTGTCAAGTTAAATATTATGTTTATATTTTTCATCCTATAGAAAATTCTGTTAGTTTTCTTTTAGTTGCCAAGTTAGATAACATATTTGTATTTGTATTTTTCATCTTATTGAGAATTCAGTTAGTCTTCACAATTTTCTCTTACCTTAGCCTCCATGAGACTTGGCTATTTTGCTTTTATTTTTTTCTGTACTTGCTTCTTCTGTAACTCCAGCTTTTACCTTCATTTTCCTCTTCCACTGCTGTGTGTTCATAGTTACCAAGAGTTTGTTTTGGGGCTGCTAGGGTTCAGTAAAGGATTCTAAGAGATTTTGCTTCTTTTCATGGTCTCAGTCATATGATAACTCCCAAATCTAGACTGTGAACTTGCTGAGAGCATGCTCTCTATCTTCTTCACCATTGTAGGCTCATTGCCTAGCAGTCATTCAATAAGTATGTTCCTGAAGCCTGCACTAAACCAGGAGGAACCTGATAGATATAAGACATACAATGGCAATAGGATGGGCATGACCCCTGAAAAGATAGTAATAATAATTCACTCTTGAATAAATGGGTGAATAACTGTCTTCAGCCTTAGTCTAACTTTTTTTAAAAAATATTTTATTTGTCAGAGAGAGAGAGAGTGAGAGAGTGCACACTCACACAGGGGGAACAGCAGGCAGAGGGAAAAATAGACTCCCTCTTGAGCAAGGTACCTGATGTAGGAGTTGATCCTGGAACCCTGGGATCATGACCTGAGCTGAAGGCAGGCACTTAACCAACTGAGCACCCAGGCCTCTACACCTTTCCGATATTTTTAGCTGGATATTCATGCTAAGGTATCAAGAAAAATATACCTAAAACCTAGTTTTAGATATATAGTTTTAGTTTTCTCTAAATTTTCTCTCTTCTTGTGTTTTTGATTTCAGATGATTATACTAGTCTTTTCCAAGCCTGTTAAGTCAAAAAAAATCCCAATTTTCTTCAATGTTTTTCTCTTTTGGCTCTCCACAGCCAATTAATTGCTAAGTTCTTACTGATACTTTTCTGGATCAAGCAATTGTCATGCCTTCACAAACATTCTAAGAATTTACTAATGGATCTTCCTCCATTAACTTTCCCTCTTCTAGTATGTCTAATACATTGCTGCCAATTGAGAGTCCCAAAGCCCAGCCTTGAATATGTTACTCCACTGCTGGAAAACCATTACTGACATCCACTGCCGAGTAAAATGACGATAGACTTTCTCATTTTACAGCCCAACAGGTACTCTGGATTCTAACCATACAACTATTTAAAGATGTACCACACTTCTAATCTCTAGACCTTTACTTCTGATCTCTAGACCTTTACTTCTGATCTCTAGACCTTTACTTCTGATCCCTAGATCTTTACTTCTGATCTCTAGACCTTTACTTTGAATGTTTCACTCACTTGAGAGATCTAGGTAACTCTGTCTCTACAAGTTCAAATCCTTTTATTATTCAAGGCTTATCTTAGATAAAACTTCTTTCACAAAAACTGTTTTTCTTTTATGATGCCCCAGCTTTTTATTTTTCCTGAGTTGCATGGACTTTTATTAATATGCCATCTTTATGTCATCTAACACTTTCTAAATTGAATTACAGTGAGTTTTATATCTATGTATTATAGTTTGCATGATTGCCCAGCAAATAGTCTCTCCCTTCTTCCCCTACCTTGGGATGGAATCTATTTCTCTGCCCCATCAATGTTGGGTTTGGCTGTATCACTTGTCTGGGCCAAGGAATGCTAGTGGACTTGACATGAGCATAGGCCGTAAATGTGTTTGTGTGGTTTGGCTTGGATCTTATGCTTCTGCCTTTGCCATGAGATCATGTCCTGAGGAAAACATATAAAGCCGACTTGAATGCAACATTTAGCCTAAAGCCAGGCACGGTTGACCTGTAGCCACCCAGCTGAGCAGACTCTTGAGTATGAACTGGAATCAGCCTGCAGATTGGTGTTTGTGAGAGAAAAAACCCTTATGCTGCAAGCCTCTGAGATTTATTTGGTTGTCTGTTATGAAGCAAAATCTAATTAAAATACTATCCTATATAATTCAACACATTTTGATTGAAAACCTGCAATGTCCCAAGCACCAAGCTAAGCAAAACAGTGTGATTCCCGTTCTCATGGAAATCACAGTCTATTTGAGGAGGTGGTAATTATTATAATTACATATTTCTGTGGGCAAAAAAAGACACACTCTTGGAACATATAAGAAATAGACCTCATCTACCTATGGGTCTCAAAGATTTCCGGGAGGAAGCAATTGAATCTGAGACTTGAATAAAAAGTAGTGGTTGAAGAAATGAAAATCAGTGTAAGCAGATGGGGGATGGACTTGGGTTTGGGGTCTGGGAAGATAGAGTGAAGTGGGAAAAGAGGTAGTAGTCAGTGTAGTAGCTCATAGTGAATAGGTATGTAGCATGTTCCAGGACCATAAAAAGTCAGTGTGACTGGAACCCTAGGATAAGTGTGTTAGAGACAGGGGGTGAAGCAAGGTGTTGACAAAGATTTTGGGTTTGATCCTACAAATTTTTAGAAGCCATGGAGAGGTCTTTAAAATCAGTGGCATGATCAGATGAGTGTTTTCAAAAGAATTGCCTTTGGATGGAGAGTACATTGGGTAGGGGAGTCTGGATTTGATTGTGGAGAGACCAATTACAAAACTATTGCATGTGACTGGGCTAGAGGTGACGTCAGTTGCACTAGTGGAGGTAGTGGAGATAGAAGAAGGCAGATTATCCACAGGAAATATGCATAGTGAGAAAACATGATGGCTTGTATGTGGGCCTGAGGGAAAAGGAAATAGCAAAGAACGACTTGGACTTCTTATTTGCCCACTTCAGTGACATTTGGTTCCATTTCTGGGAGGTAAGAGTGAGTTTGGGGAGGAGTGTTGGCTGTTCATGAATCACCAGGGAGGCACTACAGGTGATATTAAAAGTGAGATGTTGAGTAGAAGTCTGGGACTCACCTGCTGACCTCATTCTAAGCCAATCACCTTTCTGAATTTTCTGTTCACTATTCCCTGAGAGTAGTTTTATTACTATCTTTTTAAAAAAATAATTAAATTCAAGTTAGTTAACACACAGTACAGCACTAGTTTCAGGATTATTTTTATCTTTTAAACAGAGAGTGGGAAAGAATAGTTTGGAAGTGGCAGTGGGGAGCAAGGAGAGCTTAATCTCAAATGCTGACACTGAAGCTGCTGGGAACGTGAGGTCTTAAGTGAAGAACCATGAATTGAGGCAAAGAAGAAGAAGGGTGCTCAGAAAAAGAAGGGGAGGATAGAGGAGGATTTGCTGACAATGGAGCAATGGTTCCCCAAAACAGAGATTCTATTTCTCATGCTAAAATTTCAGTTAACTGAGGCAAAGGAGGGGATAACTAGATTGTTGTAAATATAAATTAGGGAGGAAATCACCAAGGTCACTTTCAGACACATTATTTTCATCTGTTTTACCACAAGACTTCATTAGAGAGCTAAACAAAAAGGTTTAGTTAAAGTTTGACTACTGCTTTCAATGTTCTTGGAAAGAATAGGCAGTTATATCATTGATTTTGCTTTTATGGTATGAACAATTAGGATTAAAAGAATATTTTATATTCCTCAGAATCTGAATTTCAAGATATTTAATTATGCTCTGGTTACATAAAAGAGAAGTCTGAATGAAATTTGGGAGAAAAATTAGTTCATATTTATTAGAAGACACCCTTACTCCTTGGAGGTTGAATCTCGCCATCGGCTTCAGGTACAAAACTTCAGGAAGTCTACTCTTTCTAAATTCAAATATGCCTTTCCAGCTTTAGATTCCTTTGAGGAAACTAGAAGGCTGATACCAGCGAAAGAAGGGGCCTGGGACACTGTGAGGAGAAATTACTTAGCGTGGACTGGATAGAGGTAGGGAAACTTCAGGGCGTAAGGCAGGGGGACCCCTTGTGTAGGGCCAGACTTCTATTTATATAATTTCTTGTGGTTTTCTTTTGTGTTCTTACTGAAACAAATAAACAAACAAAAAGTATTTTTTTTCCTCCAGTTTGTTTTCTGTTAGGCACAAAAATGACAGAAAAGATTTTTAAAAAAATTTTTGCAGCAGCTAATTTATCCTTGAGACCGTTTTTAACTACTTACATTGATCAAAGAACTCCTCATATTTCATGAAATCCTTTTGATGTTCCAGAAAGACATTATGATTTTAAAAATGGTTTGTGGTCAAATAAGTTTGGCTGACATGGATATACCACATCCTTCAAGCATCTGAGATTGACCACATCAAGCCCACATTCCTCTTCAAGACTTCCAGATAAGCTATCTTTATGGGAGTGCTTATTTTCAAATTGCTCTGTATCTCTCTTAACTTGCTCCATCACCTCCCTTCCTGACCTTCCAGAACTTTCCATCGTGACCTCCAGAACTCACAGCCTATCACCAAGCCAGATGTAACCTGGCTTTCATTTTCAATCTTTTCCATGAACATTCCTTTTACCTTCTTACTCTAACTGAAAACTACTCTGACTTTAGTGTTCTCCTTGTGATTTTTGTCCGCACAGTAAATACCTCAGAACCTGGAGTTGGGATCAGTATCCTTGGTGACTCACTTTATTGTGAAGATCTTGTTTGTAAAGTCTCCCTTTCCTCTTTGTATTCACACGTACCCTAATTTGAATTCTATAAATGCTTCTAAATTCTGCAGTAGCCCCATAACTGCATTTCCAGTCCCCAGTGTGGACTCCTTTCAATCTGTTCTCCACACTGGTATGATATTGATCTTTTTAATCATGCCATTTCCTTGCTTAAAGTCCTTCAGTAGCTTCCCACAGCTCTCAAGGGTAAAGTTCAAATTCTTTCATTTAGTATATAAGGCCTTTCGTGACCCCATTTCTTTCTGTATTGTCAGCTTTATTGTCTGTGACTCCTTCATATTTACCCTTTGCTCCAGCCACACTGAGCAATTTGTAGTTCTCTGCAGTTTCACAGAGAACCGGACAACTTTCCAGGACCACTTCCTCCCAGATGTACTCTAATGCAGTATGTCTGTAGCCCCAACGCACTCTCCATCCCCATCCATCCATTACACACTTACTGACATGTGCACAGTCTTTGATTGTAGCTTCTAGAGGGTGACCTCCATGTCTCAGATTTGAATCCCTAGTATTGATAGGATTTTGTTGGATAAATGAATTAAGGAAGGGATAACCAGAGTGACTCTACCAATATTCACGGTGCATAATTTTGAGTTGGTATTTTCTCTTTAGAAGTGGAGCCAGTTTACATTGACTTGTTGATTTTCTTTCTGTTGGTTTCTATGAAATGAAGTGTTGTATGTATATGTTGGCTGTTGGTGATGGTGATGGGGAGAGTATGTGTCTATGTGTTATGTGTGTGTGTGGGTGGGAGAGCTGAAGGAAAAAATGACCTTCTTGAAGACACCCTCAAAAACCCGGCTCTCAGTAACGGTGGAGAATAAATCTCTGGGACTACCTGTCTCAGAATGCCCTTATGGTTTAGAATTAAAGTCTTTTAGGGTTCTTCATTCTAGTTTCTCTGTGCACATTCATTTGGCAAGCCATCAAATTAACATGAGGTTCTCATTAACATCAAAATCTAATCAACCAAATTTAGTCTTCACAGAAATAACCCTCAGAGATTTGACATGGACTAACCAGTTAATGAAGATAATGTGCTTTAAAATCAGACTAACTGAAAAATCAGGCAAGTGAAAGTGTCTTTCATGCTCTTCCCTTAGCTGGAATGTCCTCTCCTTGCTTTTCTGTTTGGCAGACTCTGATTTGTTCTTTGAGACTTCCTTGAGTGGTCCAAACTGACATAGCATCTTCCCATGTTTTCTTCGAAAAATATCCTTTTCCTGCTACTTATAGCACTGACTGAACTACAAGGTCTTCAAGAACATGGACTGTGTGTGTGTGTCTATCCTGTTTCAAGGATTGTGTCTAAAGCATAGTAGAAGCCGATTAATATTGGTTACTTTCTAGATCTCAGGACAGAACAAAATCTGATCATAGCTATATGGCTTGATTAGAGAAATTACTTGCATATACACTAACCATCCACTTGTTTATGTGAGAATGTAGAGAATTTGGAATGCATATAAGTATATGAAAAAGAACATTTAAATTTCCTGTAATCTTCACATCTTCTCAGGATCAATTACTGTTAACAACCTGAATACTTTTCTTCTGTGTACACACAAAATTTGAGGGTCTAATTTAAATATTTATGACACATTTAAACATTTAGCTTAACTTCAGATCAAATCAAGAATCACAAAATGTTATACACTCCTGAGAAATCAAATACTCCCTTGAGGCAAAGTAGTTTCAAGGACAGGAGGGACATGTGAGATTAAAAAAAGGAAGTTCAATTTAGAGAAGCATTTAGCCTTGAAGGACCTATTTACCCTGTATGAGTGAGCATTTTATACTGAAAATGGATTTTATTTATATAGGATTAGTCTTTTAATTTTTTTCCTACTTTTCTGAATCGATTTTATAAAGATTGAAGAATCAGTTATTCTAATCTACAAGGACTTTATCCAACTCACTAACTGAGGGGTAACTGGCAGCTACGATGAAAAGAAATGATTCTGAAACTTTAAGTAGAGATTCCAGGCCCTGCAGTGATACCCCGATTATTCCTAGTATTCCCAGGTATATATCCTGGCTCCTCAGAATTTGGTTTGCAGACATCACTTGAGCATTTGTTAGAAATGTGGAAACTCTACCCACCCCAATTCTACTGACTCAGAAACTACACTATAACAATAATGCCAGGTGACCCTAAGTCCAGTTTAAGTCCAAGAAAGAGGGACTAATAGACAATAGCACCACAGGTTCCTGGAATCCTTAGAATGACAGAGATTACTCATATTTGATGGTTTTGACTTTTAAACCATTATCCAGATCTGACTTTGTAAATGGGGGCCCTTGTTGCTGTTTAGAGAGATTATGTGATGGTCAAGTCTTCATTTCTCCTGCATATAACCAATTACGTTGACTGATGCTGATTCTGTCATTGCTGCATCTTTCATAAACGTTTGGTCATATGGAAATTCCTGGCCTACTGTACTCCTAGGAACTTCACTAGGAAGAAATACTCTTCTATTGGTCTTCTGCAGTCAACAATTTTCTAACACCTCAGGACGTAAGGCTTGAGAATAATCCTTTAACTCAATGCTCAGACCCACTGAAGTACAGGCCCTACCTTCCAGGCACAAAGTGGTTTGGGGAAGTCCTGCCTTCTGGACACCCTGAGGCAGTAGTCTCACAGCTTTGCCAGGCAGGGGTTGTATCCCAAAGTTCTAGGTGGCTCTGCCCTTATGGTGGTTCTCTGCCTGGACACACTTCTCATTGGGGCTAAGATCCCAAGCTTTCTGTTCTGTCAGAAAGTCTTAAGTCTTGCCCTTTGAAATCAGGTGGAGGCAGCCATGCTCCCATGGTTCTCTTAGTCCATGCAGAAGCAGGGACCATCAGAGCTGTGCCATGTGTGGCCAGGAATGGAGCCTGCAAAGTGAGATGACCCAAGAAGGGTACATTGAGGTCCCACAGGCACTGATGGTTTCTCCTGTGAAGACACTCTGCCCCTGGGGCCCTTGCATTCTGGGCTTGTGGTGAGATTGACAAATCTGGTGATCTTTGAATTGCCTTCATCATCATTCTTCCTTTATCTTGGATAATAGCCCCCAACTACTGTTGAGATTGGTAGATCCATACTTATCAAAAAATTGCTTGGCCATACCTTTAGCATTCTCTTTGGATCAGCTTTCTCATTTTTTACAATATAGAGAGGCTGAGAAATTTCCAAATCTTTCAGTTCTACTTTCTTTTGCTTTAACAATTCTCTTTAAATCATTTCTCTCTTCTGACATTTCACTATAACTAGGAGAAACCAGATTTCTCCTTCAACATTTTGCTTAGAGATTTCTTCAGATTTCTTCAGCCAATTCTACAATGTCATCATTCGCAAGTTCTACTTTCCAACAGTAGGGCATAAGTGTAGATCAGCCAAGATCTTTGCCAGTTTATTACCAGGTCATCTTTCCTTCAGTTTCCAATAATATATACCTCATTTCTATCTAAGACTCCATCAAAATAGTCCTTACTAACCATATTTCTATCAACATTGTGTTCAGGATTACTTTGGGACTCTCTAAGAAGATGGAGGCTTTCCCTGTAGCTCTCTTCTCTTCTTTCTGATTTCTCACAAGAATCCATTTTATTGTTTGTTCTAGACAATGTTTTTCCAACATGCATCTCAAAACTCTTTCAGCCTCTGTCTGTTACGCAGGTCCACAGCTACAAGCTACATCCATGTTTTTAGGTATTTGCTACAGCAGTACCCACTCACAGTACCAATTTCTTAGTCTGTTCATACTCCTAAAATGCAACACCATAGACTGGATGACTTATGGACAACATAAATTTATTTCTTTGAGTTATGGAAAATGAGAAGTACGAGGTGAATGTGCTGGCAGATTTGGTGTCTGGTGAGAACTTGCTTTTTGGCTCACAGACAGCCACCTCTTCAGCTTTTTGCTGTGTCCTCAAATGGCTGCAGGGGCAAGGAAGCTCTCTGGTATCTCTTTACAAGGGCACTTGTCCCATTCATGAGGGCTCCACCCTCAAGACCTATTCACTTCCCAAAGGGCTCACCTCCAGAAACCATCACATTGGGAATTAGGATTTATTTATTTTAAAAAAATTATTATTATTTTTATTATTATCATTTTCAGAGAATGAGAGAGAGAGAGAGAGAGAGAGAGAGAGAGAGAGAGAGAGAGAGAGATTATGAGCAGGGGGAGCTGCAGGCAGAGAGAGAAGTAGACCCCCCTGCCGAGCAAGGAGCTCAATGTGGGACTTCATCCCAGGACCCTGGGAACATGATCTGAGCCAAAGGCAGATGCTTAACTGACTGAGCCACCCAGGCATTCCAGAAGTTAGGATTTAATACATAAATTGGTGTGTGTGTGTGTGTGTGTGTGTGTGTGTGTGTGTGAGGGAAGACACCAATTTTCAGTTTATAACAAGCTGATTGAATCCTCATAAACATTTTGTGAATGAGTTATTGTAAGTTCATTTTAGAGATGAGAAAATTAAGTTTCAGAAGTATTAATGTCTTTTAAAGTTCTCACAACAGTTCCGAAGAGAGTTAGTTTCCAAGGCTGTAGGTACCCTCTCCATTATGCTGTCACTGCCCTTGTCCTTGCAGGATTAAATTTCTAGCTCTGTGAATACTAATTAAGGGAAACCCTTCATTACTTGAAAATTTAATGATAAGATTTATAGAGGAGAGAAACAATATAGATAATCTAAACAAAGTTATAGTTGGTTTGGAGGCAAACCATTTTTTTTTTTTTTTTTTGGTGTCCTACCATCCTAATGTTATTTTCCTTTTGCTACTATTAAAATTTAGTTTGTATTCTATCTAGTGAGTGACAGGAGTTGTTGACAAAGAAACATGTTGTTGCAAAGGTAGGGAAAAACCTGAGTTGGCAATAAAAATTATTTTAGATAAATGCTGGTATAAACAGTTATGGATGAGTAATTTGAAGCACTCTTTACAAATTCTTCTAAAACATCTACATTTGAAACAGTTTATCTTAAACTTGGAGAGAGAGTCCCATGACTTAAACAAACAAACAAACACAGTTTTATTGGGATGTAATGAATTTTAAGTCCTATTGTGACCAAATTAGATAGGTTTAATTAATGCAAATATGCTACCATATAATTCTTCTCAAATAAGTATCTTTATTAATAGAATTTGTACAAATTAAAGTTGAAGAACAGTTTGAATGAATAACCAATAGTCTACGGACTTGATCTCTAACCACTAATACTATGGACTATGGAATCACTGAATTTCAGTTTTAATCATCACAAGGTTAAACATCCATTCAGTCAGCATTTAAAAAACACTTCATGATCATTACTTAATTGATACTACATACTGCATCCTATTTGATGGACAAAATTAATTTCCTCCTTTAAAAGACAAATTGAGCAAAATTTAATTCTTTGAGCTAACATTGCTTTAAAATACATTTTATTCTGAGGCAAAACTGAAGCAAAGAATGGAGATATTGGACTTTGAGGTATGGGCCAGAATTAAAAAATTAAGTTACCTAGTAGGTTATCAGCAATGTTAGATCTCTTGATTAAAAGAGAAAGTTTAACTCTCCAAGAAATGGGATAATAATAAAAAAATGACCTTTTGTAAAACGAACACATCCAAAAAACTTATTTAATATTTGAACATACTTTTTTTATTAGTTTCCCTTTAATTTAAGATTGTAATCTCCTAGCTAGAAAGAACTATATTTCTTGGATTTACCATGGTTCCAACCCATTATCAAATATTAAATATAATAAATACCTTAGTAATGACTACAGAAAAAAATCCATGAAATTATAAATGGGTATTTATCTCACTATGTTGGATGCTGTACAAAGCAAATGAAATTAATGATGCAATTCTGTATTTTCTATCCTGAGAAATAGCATCAAACCCAGAAAAATCTAATTACTTGTTTGGTTGTAAAATCGTTCTGGGAATTTTCTAACAAAAATATGAACATTTTTCTTACTTAGGTTCTCACTGATGGGTGAGGTGATTACATTCACTACAGAGAAAAAACCTGATCCAAGAATAGTTTCAAGGGAAGGTAAAGTACGCCACGAAACATGATTAAAAGCAGAGATAAGTAGAAGGATTGTTTCAACCAAGAAACAACTTCTTCCTTAATTCTCAATTTCTTTTTTAAACCCTCTTTTGCTCAGGAAATGTAATATCTCTCATCCCACAGCTAAGACCAAAATCAATAGAAACCTTAGGCAGTTATTTCTCATGTTATGGGTGCAATGCCATTAAGTTCACCTAGAAACTTCTGTGGCCAATTCGGGCACATAGAGTAATCTAAGGGAAGGGGATTTTTTGTGTGTGTGGGAAGAAAAGAATACCAACATTCTGTCATTGATTTATTCATTCAACATATATTTATCATTCCGAATGCTAAGTAGTGAGCAAAACTGATCAAACTATTAAAAATTCATGTCTTCATTGTGTTTACATGCTAGAGAGGGGAGACATATAATAAACAAAATTCAAAGTATATAAAATATTGACAAGAAGAAAAATAAAGCAAGGAGAGAGAATGAAGGGTGCCAGGTGGTAAGCATTAGGGATTTACCATTTTATGTAGGTGGTCAGAGAGGCCTCAGTGAGAAGCCGACATGGAGCAGAGATCTAAAAAATGTGAGGGATGGGACACGTGGATGACTGTGGGAATAATGGTCTGGTCAAAAGAAACCTCATGTACAAAGGCCCTGAGATGGAAGTGGATTTAGCATGCCTGAGGGACAGCCAGGAGGCCCAGTTTGCAGAAGTAGACGTAAGTGAGGGCAAGAGAAGTTGGAGATGAAGTTAGAGAAATGAGACAGCCAGGACTTAGGAGTCCATTTCGAGTACTGGAGTTTTCCCTGACAGTGAGATGGTTTTGAGCAGAAGAAAGGTATAATTTACTTTATGTTTTAATATTGATGTTTTGAGATGTTTTGAGAAAAGACTATAGCAGATCCAGTCTTATTTGAATACCAGTTGTGAAATATGAAGGAATTCTCTCATTCTTGGGCAGCTGAGAGCCAGTGTGACTGCTGGTTACATTTGCAGATGTTGCTGGGGTCTCTACCAGCATGACAAGAGCATGGGTTTCCATGTCAGAAAGACTTGCAGTCGATTTGGGCACCTTCCTTTACTTACTGAGTGATGTTTGCAAGGTGTTTCATCTCAGTGGGTCTTAGTTTCTCAGATCTATAAAACAGAGTTTAGTGTGGAGTTCTCAGGGCAGTACTGTCACACAGTAGGCATTCATCGAGTATCAGAATTATTGTGATCTTTCCTATTACACCAAGGGACTTTGATGTGTCCTCATGCTTCATCTGGCTCCCAACTTGTGCTCCAAATCATGCTCCCTTTCCTGGTGCCTTGATGGGGAGGGTGCTCCTGCCTGGGCTGTGTCTCTCCGGATGCTTCTCAGAGTCAGATGGTGATGGCGTGGCATAGTGCCAAAGCCCCAGCCTGAGAGAGGAGGAGCAGCCTTGGACTGTGCTTCTCAGAGTTTCTTTTTCAATCTATAGACTGACTAGGGACACTGGAGAAAAAAGAAAACTATTCATTTGCAATGTTCTCCACCCACCCCCTCCAACGAAATGTACTAAAAAGAAGTTGCCTACACCAATGATTCATAAACTTTTCATGTTGCACAGAGAAAATAATGATCTTTGTATAGGCCATTTGGGTAAGTGGATGAGGCCCCCCGTGGCTGAAAGTTACAGGTCTAGGAACTTCAGTGACTCCAGGTTCTTCCCTGCTGCCTCTAGAGCTGAGGGGATCAGTATCTTGACCCTGTCATTTTAGAGTATTAGAAAAAAATCATCTTGGTTTATATGCAACTTAGGAATTTTCTAAGATGTGAAGTTTTCAGGGCTACAACAAGGGGAATTCTTAGGCAAACCAGGATAAGTTTGTCACCTACATGTCAGTTGGAAAGTTCAGGCTAGACCACAGCCAGCCTGTACCTTTTGCTGAGTGTGTGGAGGAGATGAGTAAATGAGAAGGGTGGAGAATCGAGAGGCCAGCTGGATTCACCTTGGAAAAGGCAGAGAGTCATTGGTGAAAGAGGTCTGGCAAGAATGAGGAGAGGACCCAGAGATTTTAAGATGTTTTGGGGGATGCATTCTCGAGAGATTACTTTTTGTGAAGAGCTTAGAGTGGAATAAAAGGAGACCTTGGGAACAGATGTTTTCCCATATTTTTGGATCCTAGCACCTGTTAGCATGACTGGGTCTTGTGGTGACTCAGTTCTGTGTAGATAACTCCCTAGAAGTAGAAGGGGCGGCATGCAAGCTGGGTCAGGGGTTATCTAAAAAACTGGCTCTGCGAGCTTCTCAACATGGTTTTTTATGCTAATATTGAAATGTTTTCTTTAAGTTAAGCGTATGTAATTGATGCTCACTTTCCTGACAACAGAGGAAATGTTCTCAAGATAGGGCTTCGTCTGAAAGTGAATGAGTCCCATTGCATCTGCTTTCCTCATCCAGAGCCAGGGTCCCTGCTGTGATGCAGCCTAGGTGCTTGCTGGGCTTTTCCGCACCTCTCCCCCCAACCCAAGTTCATGAAGATGCTGCTCTGAGATTTTAAAAGGCCTTATGAACTTCCTTGAAACACTCTTGATAGATACATTTTTCCATGTGCCTCACTTAACATTAACAACTCCTTACCTGACCAAAGAATGGAATTACTGAATAATCACTTTTTTTAAAAAAGATTTTTATTTATTTATTTGACATGGAGAGAAAGAGAGAGACAGCAAGAGAGGGAACACACGCAGAGAGAGGGAGGGGGAGAGGGAGAGCAGGCTTCTAGCCCAAGCAGGGAGCCCAATGCAGGTGGGGCTCAATCCCAGGACCCTGAGCTTATGACCTGAGCTGAAGGCAGATGCTTAATGACTGAGCCACCCAGATGCCCCATGAATAATCACTCTTTTGACTCAAAATATATTCTGCTTTACTTCTCTTCACTTATCATTTTATCTCCCTGGGTTTTGGGGCACTTCAGGAAGCCTGATGTAACACGCTTTCAGTAGCACTGAGACCCATCCAGACCGTTTCTTGCTAGTCCTTCACCTCTGTGGTAAGGAGGAAAGAGTGGCACAAGGTTAATGCCATTTAATAAGTAGTAAAAATGGTGGCAGCTGCCAAAATGATTTCTAAAGCCTCGGGTCCTAGAGATTAGGTTGTACTTGCTGTAGTTTTCCTGGTAGTACTACCAGATTTATGGAAGGCAGTTAACACACAGGAAGGTTTTCTCCCTCCATTTAGGAGTTGGTTGGTGGCCTTAAGTTGGATGAAGAGGAAATAATTCAGGAGATAATATTGGGATTTAGAAAACTCGACAAGCTGAGGTGAAAGGACAAAAGGAAAAACTTAAAACAGGGAGTAAAGGAGTGCTAATGCAGGAAGGAGAAAACAGACTATCCTCACATTTAAGGAGAAGGGGTAGAAATCAATTATTTGGGAATGTGACAAAAAAAGATCTTGGGGCCTTTGCAGACAGTGAGGTGAAAGGAAGTTGGGCAGGCTGGACTAACTTTGTCACTTAGTGTTTCAGTTTCTCTCAAAGTGTGTGAATTTAAGTTGATAAAGTCTGGCTGCATCTTCAGTAGGACACTTGATGACTCCTAGGCCTTTGCTAAAGTGGCCCTAAGTACTTTCCTCAGTGTTGGCTGAGAATATTTCCCATCAGCCTTGCATTCTCTAATTCTTTCATACAGGAAGTAATAAGTCAGCTCCCTCTCCCCTTGACTTACTTATTGCATAAAAATAATTCCTTTTGGTTTAATCCAAAGTGGTGTTGCAAAGACCTTCGTCCTCTGATAAAAGGCAAATCCTGAGGAAAGGAAATTCCTTGGTTCTTAGTACACATTAAGGTACAGTTTCAGTGTGAAGCACTGTGAGATCATTTCCTGAAAGCAGCCTGGAAAGGTGGGAGACAGAAGGCAGCATGAGGACAGGGCATCAGGATACAGAAGGGAGGAGACGAGGTATTCCAGAAGGCAAGCTTTGCTCCACACCATTTTGCCAGCCTCCTCTGCCTGTCCTAGCTGAAACAGGAACTTCTGGAAATCTCCCAGACTTTGTTTCAAAATGGCACTTTAAATATTTAAAATAATATAGCACAAATGTATTTCTATCCAGATACCAAAAGGCAACAGGTTTTTGTGGGGTTTCCAAACTCTTGTTATCTAGAAGAGTTATGCCAGTGTGATTTTGGGGATCTGGGAAAAGGTTTTAAAGGAACATGGACACACCCAAACTTACAGGTCAAAGACAATTCAGGAAAGTCAGTTTCTTGAAAGGGCAGCAGCTCATTCTTGAGGACTGAGAGGTGAGCATGCTGTCAGTACTCTGTGTGGACGGTGCAAAGGAAGCAGGCAAACTTCCCTGGGCCAGCCAGACTTTCCGGTTCAGAGTCCTTTATTTGGTTGCTATAAATATCTTCATTCTTCCCTGGGGAAATCTGTGTAGTGTTGAAGAGAGAGGGAAAGGGGGATGGGGGTGCATTTGAAGATTGAGGTAGAATGAGGCTATAGATGACATATTATAAGATTTTTCTCCCTTGGATTTATTATGAGAAACTAGAAATAGTTTGTGGGGCTTGTGGTCAAACATAATTTCCTCAGAGCTGCTTTAGATTAGAAGCAATGCCAGAAGGAAAAGGAAGCCAGAATAAAAATGTTTAATAATTCTCCCTGTTATGAAATGTCTTTTTGCATATTTATTTTATCCAAACTTAATGAAAGTATCCTATTCACTTCTGAAATTCAGCCTGTTTTGGGTTTTTCATCCTTGAAAGAAACCTTATTCTCTTACATCCAATCAGTAGATCAGACAAGGATTCATTAAGACACTATTGAGATGCCTATTATGTTCCAGGCATGATGCTATAGGTGGAGAAACAAAAGTGAATGAGGTCCTTCATATACTATTCTAAGGAATTTAGACTTTATCCTATAAGTTCTCAGGAGCCATAAAATATTTTTTAAGTAGAAGAATTACGTGATCAAAACTATAATCCTTAGAAAGGTCACTTGTGTGGCAGAGGATATACTGCAGGAAGACAAGACCATTACAATGTTGGAGATAATTTGGAAAGAACTGTTACCTAAATAATACTGAATCTTTCAATCCAGAAACAGTATATATCTCTATTTCTTCTGATCTTCTTTCATTTCTATTAGCAATGCTTTACTGTTTTCATTAAACAGTTCTTGCACATCTTTTATTGAATTTATTCTTCAGCATTTCATGTCTCAGATTGTACCATGGATGCTATTGTTTTTAAATTTCAATTTCCACAATTGTTTGTTGCTAGAATATAGAAATGCAGTTGGAATTCGTGTATGTTAACATTGTACCCTTTGATCATGCTAAATTAGATTATTAGTTCTAGTAGCTTTCTTTAAATGGATTCTTTAGGAGTCTAAGAAACATAATCATAAAAACATGATTATGTTTTCTGCAGAGTTTTACTTTTCTTTCAAAATTATATGTCTTTTTTATTTCTTGCCTTTTGTGTTAGAACCACCAAAAAATTTTGAGTAGAAGAGGTAGTGAACATTCTCACTTTCTTCCTGAATTTAATGGGAAAACATTTACTTTTTCATTCTTTTTTTTTTTTTTTAAGATTTACTTATTTATTTAACAGAGAGAAACCTAGCTAGAGAGGGGACACAGGCAGGCGTAGTGAGAGAGGAAAAAGCAGGCTTCCTGCTGGACAGTGAGCCCAATGCGGGGCTTGATCCCAGAACTCCAGGCTCATGAACTGAGCCTAAGGCAGACGCTTAATGACTGAACCACCCAGGCCCCCTAGTCTCTTACTCTTAAGCATTAAGCTTATTCTGGTCTCTTAAGGTCTTTTTTTGTGTATTCAATGTCAGATTCTGTTCTTTTGTGTATATAATGTCAGATTCTGCTTTATTGTAAGAGAAAATAGGTAACGGGAATCACACTTGGTACCAGAAACTCTAGGTCCCCTGCCCCCATGCTCCCAGCCCTCTCAAAGCCCAAGGCCTGGGTCACTGCAGCCCTCATGGGGCTCTCATGTATTTGGGCTAGGACAGGCCTCCACTCTGGGAAACTACACTGGGTAGGAGCTTCCAGTGTGCACCAGCTTCTTGATTAGGGGCGAACTCCCACGGTGACAACAACAGCAACGAGACTGGACTTGACATTTCAGGAAAGAGTGCATAAAAAAAAGTGTATCCAACCCACAGCAGCACGTATTAACAATGGTGCCATTGCAGAAGACAACACTAGTGTGTCTGGTTGTGCCATACCGAGGGCAGGCAACACACCCACAGGAGGCTGATGGCATATGAGCAGCCCGGGAGGGGCCCGGGCTCCATCACTCCCAAGAGCAGAAAGAACTAACTGAATACCTATATTTACATTCTCTGCAAAGACAGCCAACTTGGGAGTTAATTCAATTGGCTAAAAAAGTACATATAAGGTTGGTATTATGTTTCTGTGTGTTTAAAAGAGTTCACTAGAGCAGCAATTGGGCCTTGAGTTTTCTTTAATATATGTTAATATAGATTATATATCAAATTATATATTAAGTTCTTTAGTAGACTTAGGGTTATTGAGATTTTCTATTGAGGCAATTTTGGTGATTTGTGTCTTTTAAGAAATTTGCCTATTTCTTCTAAGTTGTCAATATTTTGCCAAAATATTTTGGTGATATTCTCTTTTTATCCTTTTTTTTTTTTTAAAGATTTTATTTATTTATTTGACAGAGAGAGATCACAAGTAGGCAGAGAGGCAGGAAGAGAGAGAGGAGGAAGCAGGCTCCCCGCTGAGCAGAGAGCCCCACATTGTGGGCCTAGATCCCAGGACCCTGAGATCATGACCTGAGCTGAAGGCAGAGGCTTAACCCACTGAGTAACACAGGCTCCCTCTTTTTATCCTTTTAATGTGTGCAGAATTTGTAACAATGTCCTCTGTCTCATTCTTGAATTTGGTAATTTGTTCTCTTTTTTTCCTTAATCAGTTACAGCCACAGCTCTATCAATTTCATGGATTTTTTTTCAAGCTACTTTGTTTTGGTTTTGTTGATTTTCTCTATTTGCTTTTTATTGTACTATTTTTCTGATTTCTATTATTTATTCTTTTTGTCCTACTTACCTTGGGTAGAATATGTTCTTGTTCTTATTTTTCTAGCTTAAATCTTAAGGCTTATGGTTAGGCCATTCATTTGAGATTCTATTACAGTCAGTTAAAGCTATAAATTCCTCTCTATGCAGTTTTAGCTACATCCCCCCAGATTCCAGTATGTCAGTTTTTATTGTCATTTATTTTAAAACACTTTCTTTTTCTCTTGTGGCTTCTTCTTTTACCAATATGTTGCTTAAAAGTTTAATTTTCAAATATTTGAGGATTTTCCAGATATTTTTAATGTTATTAATTTCTAATTTTATTTGGTTGCAATAATGTAGTTTAAGTGATATGATTATAATCCTCATAAATTTGTTGAAACTAGCTTTTATGGCATGACATTTGGTCTACGTTGATGAATGCTCCATGTGTACTTATGTATAAAAGCATTTCATGCTAACATTATAATGCTCACCTTGTCAGGTATTAATATAGCCACTCTTACTTTGTTATGATTAATATTTGCAGGTCATGT
>PITA01018570.1:0-39296 GCA_004023965.1 Spilogale gracilis
TTTGTTATTTCAAAGATCTAGTTTATTGCAAACATTGGAGTAAACAATCTCTAAGTGGTTTTAGTATAAATCTAATGAAGAAAATAGGCATATAATAAAATTTTGTTTTATAGATTTAATAAAGAAATGACTACAAGTAAATATTTACATTTGATTTTTTTCATACTAAAGACAGATATCCCAAGTCCATAATAAATGCCTACTTCCACAACAGCCCCTTCCTCCAATCCCATCCTTTGAACATTGTCTCAAAATCTCCATGGATTTGGGAAATAGAATTGGCAACTGTACTCAGTTTTTTGTGTGTATTAACAGTACTTTTTTAAAATATACAAATGCGAATTGAATTATTCGGTATGAATATGAAAGTTCTACAAATGGATGGGGGGAAAAGCAGCCAGATGTAAGCTTGAAGATTTGTTGTGTCGACACATTTTCACTTCTTGATTGGTAAACTTTTTTTTTTTTTAAGATTCTGTTTATTTATTAGAGAGAGTGCAAGCACAAGCAGGCTGAGAGGCGGTTGGAGGGAGAGGGAGAAACAGGCTTTCCCATTGGGCAGAGAGCTCAACGAGGACCCTGGGGATCATGAGCTGAGCTGAAGGCAAACACCCAACAGACTGAGCCACCCAGGTGTCCCTTGATTGGTAAACTTTTTAAAAAGTAATGTGGTTTTCCCATTTCAAGCAAAGTGTGATTCATGTGACAGATTAGAGGGGAAGAAAACTGATATTTACTGAGTATCTCCTAGGTTCCAGTTGCCATTTTTGACAATATTTATGTGTTTCCTCATTTAACTCTCACTGTGATCCTATGGAACTGGTGTTATTGTTATTCTACAGATGATGAAACTGACACTCAGTTTAAAAAAAAACTACTCATGGTTGTTCAGCTGGTTGAAAAGGGATGGAGAGCTGGATGGAGGACACCAAGAGACGATCTCATGCAAGATGCAAAGGGTTTTATTCGATCCGGGTCGGTCTCACAGCGCAGCCTTAAAGCAGGCTGCTGCTGAGAGCCCCGAGCTCTCGTGTGGGGGGCCTTATATAGGACACTGCTATCCGTTACAGCAAAGTCCGCGCACTAGTAACCAATAGATTTAAAGCATTACATTAAAGCCCGCGTATCAGTAACCAATAGATTTAAAGCATTACATTAAAGCCCGCGTATTAGTAACCAATAGATTTAAAGCATTACATGAAAGCCCGCCGTATTAGTAACCAATAGATTTAAAGCAATACATTAAAGTCTGCGCGCAGGCAGCCAATCATTTTACACTTAGTCATATAATTTTACCAATCAATTGAAGGGGAGGTGCCTGTCCTAATTTGGGCTAGTAAGAGATATGTTGGGGGGGGCGGGCTGCATCGCTGCAGCAAGGTGGCTACAGACAGACAAATAAGTGGTCAGCAGTTAGCCAGGAATCCAGCTAGTCCTGTCCTGTGGCAGGGGTCTTTTCACTGATAACTGATGGAACTAGGCTCAAAGGTAGGTTTGTCTTCACCCAGCACCTACGCACACATTTAAAATTAAGTTATTGTGACTTGACATTGCTCAAAACCAATGCATTTAGCTGTTTGATCTCCCAACTTGTCAAGACTGAAAAATGCCTTTTCTTTCAAGGTATGAACACTTTTAGCAGCATGAACCAACTTTACTTAGCCTTTTTGCAAATCCTGTACTGGAGATATTTGAACTTTGAAATGGGACCAAAATGTCTTTGAGACACTGAGCAGATAAGTTATACTATTAACAAAGTAAATATACATGTTTGTTGTCCGTAAAAGTAAGAACATATTTTACATCTTTCACCTAACTAAAATTTCAGGGGGTATATATATATATTTTAAGGATTTTGTTTATTTATTTGACAGAGAGAGAGATCACAAGTACACTGAGAGGCAGGCAGAGAGAGAGGGGGAAGCAGGCACCCAGCTGAGCAGAGAGCCCGACTTGGGCCTCCATCCCAGGACCCTGACATCATGACCTGAGTCGAAGGCAGAGGCTTTAACCCACTGAGCCACCCAGTCACCCTTCAAGGGGTAGATATTTTATATTTATGATTTAGCATTAATGGCATCATTCCCTGATACATGTTTAGCATTTGTCCATGGTTCTCTTTAACTTGAGGGCTGCTGAGCTGAAACAGTTTCCTCAAAGAAAAAAAATTCCAGGTGCCCTTTAAAATGTTACTACTGGGATTAGGAAAGTAGCTGAGGTATTCGCAGCAGGGATTACAACACCAGCATTGAATCAGTTTGCTCAAGGTCTCTAGATTAGTAAATGTGGGACAAGATTCAAACCCAAATTCTTATCACTTCAAAGCCTGTTTTCCCACCACATTCTGCTTTATTATGTAAATACAGCTTTGGAGGGTGGTTAAAAATAGCCCTAGTTCAAAAATACTTATTTACAGTGGGGGGGAGGAGGACTCAGATTATTTAACATACCAAAAGACACTCACCTTTCCTGTGGGGAGTTTGATGGAAGAAACTAGGTATCTATGCAGTTAGGTATCAGTGCAGAAAAGTAAATACCCATCTGTATCTTGGCCATTTTTTGAGCTCTTCTCTTTCTTGGATGATAGACTTGGTCCCATGGCTATGGTGAAGATCTCTGGATACTCTTCCCTGTTTGTTAAATACTTCTTATGTCTCAGAAGTTGGTTGGAACTTAAGTAAACAACTCAATGACTGATTGACCCTTGAACTCTTTATTCATCCCTAGAGGGTAACAAAACATTTGTATTTGTGTTCAGCTTTGCTATTCACTTAAAATTTTCTCTCTGCTCTATTTCAAAGTATTATTTCCTCAAACATGCTAATTAACCCTTTTCCCCCTACTTAACTCCATTTAGTCCTACTTAACTATGCAATGTCTGAAGAGGTTTCCTTTATAGAGGTGGAACAGACCAGAACTATTCTGCCTCTAGTCACTTTGTCTTTGTCTACTCTTTTGATGGAAAGAGGAGTCCAAGGACATAACACATCAAGGTTACATTGTGAGCACTGATCAACATTTGCAAAGAGGTCATTTTGCCTTATAAATGCATCCCCCATTAAAAAAAAAAAGGAGCATCTAGGTTAAATAGAACTCATTAGTTCAACCTCAAAGGCTGATATCAGGATGTAGCCAAGACCTTCAGCCAAGGAAGGAAGGAGATGAGGAGATGGAATAGAGGGAAATGAGGTCCTTCTGTAAGGAAGATTCAGCAAAAGACAAAGGCAATCATGAGGGAAAAATAGAAGAGTGTCTGCAAATCCTTAGAACACTGAGCACCTTAGAGGCACAGTATGATTGGACCCTAATCATAATGGACTGGTTCAGAGTGTCAGTTATGTCAGAGTCTGTCTGTGAGAATAAGTCATCACTGAAAAAACCAACATTACTGAAGCAGAGACTGGGAATTTTCTTTAAGATGTAGGTCTTGCTGACCTATCAGTCCCAAGTTTTTCCACTCCTTACTCCACACTCTGTTTTCCACATGGTGCTCTACAATTTCTGAAACCTGATGGCCATATTATGTTACATCTTATTACCTCATGCCTGCTTTTCCCTCCACTAGCAATGCAGTCACTCCCCCTCCCCTCACTGGTCTTCTTATCATAATATTAGGTCACAGTTTTTTTAAAAAATTAATTAATTAATTAATTTGACAGAGAGAAACACAGCTAGAGAGGGAACACAAGCAGGGGGAGTGAGAAAGGGAGAAGCAAGCCTCCCCTCCGAGCAGTGAGCCCGATGCGGGGCTTGATCCTGAGATTCTGGGATCATGACCTGAGCTGAAGGCAGTCGCTTAACCAGCTGAACCACCCAGGAGCCCCTAGGTCACAGTTTTGAAGACAGTTCTTCAGAAGGCTTCCATTCATCAAAACTACATTAGAGGTCCTGTGTACTTGTTCCCCATCACTGTACTGTATTTGCTTGTATAACTAATTATCCATATCCTACACTAGACTGGAAACTCCTTGAAGTCAGAGACTACTATATCCTTTTTACATAGTATTCACATCTCCAAGCCTTAGCAAATTAAATGAATAAATGAACAATCACATCACTGAAATAGTAGAGTTAAAAAAATAGGAACTGTATTATATATGAATATGTACTTTGCTACAAAAGGCAATATAACTCATGTACTCTTTAGTCCTCAAGCCTTAGGTTGGTTGGAGGAAGAAAAAGAAAGAAATATGATTACAGGCCTACCTCAATGATACTGTGATTTTGTTTCCAGATCACTACAATAAAATGCAAGTCGATTCTTTTTTAGTTCCAGTGTCGATAAAAGTTATGTATGCACTATACCATATCCTATTAAGTGTACAATAACATTATGTCTACAGAACAATGTACATACCTTAATAAAAATATACTTTCTTGCTAAAAAATATTGCTATTACCACAATTTTTGATGAGTTACAATCTTTTTGTTGATGGAGGCTCTTACCTCGCTATTGATCTGCTGACTGATCAGGGTGGTGGTTGCTGAAAATTGGGATGTTTGTAGCAGTCTCTTTAAATAAGACAGCAATGAAGTTTGCCACATTGACTGACTCTTTTATGAACAGTTTCTCTGTAACATGCAATGTTCTTTGATAGCATTTTACCCACAGTAGAACTTCTTTCAGAACTGGAGTCATTCTTCTCAAACCCTGATGCAACCCTAAGTTGATGTCATATTCTAAATCATTTGTTGTTATTTCAACAACCGCCACAGCTTCTTCACCAGGAGTGAATTCCATCTCAAGAAGCCACTTTCTTTGTTCATCTATAATAACCAACTCCTCATCCATCCAAATTTGATCGATGAAATTGCAGTGATTCAATCACATCTTCAGACTCCACTTCTAATTCTCATTCTCTTGCTATTTCCACCACATCGGCTGTTACTGAGTCCATTGAAGTCTTAACTCTTCAAAGTCATCCGCAAGGGTTGGATTCAACTTCTTCCAAACTCTTGTGAATATTGATATTTGTACCTTTTTCTATTAATCATGAATGTTCTTCATGGCATCTAAAATGATTAATCCTTTTCAGAAGGTTTTTAAATTAAAATTTGCCCAGATCCATCAGAGGAATAACTCTCTATGGCAACCAGAGCCTTATGAAATGTATTTCTTGAATAATATGCATTGAAAGTTGACATTAATCCTTGATCTATGGGTTGCAGATGGGATGCTATGTTATGTTAAGCTGGCATGCAAACAACATTCATTTCATTGTATATCTCCATCAAATCTTTTGGGGGATCGGGTTCATTGTCAATGAGAAGTAATAGTGGACTTGAAACATTCCGTAGCCATGTCGTAAACAGATGCACTGTCATCCGGGCTTTGTTGTTCCATTCAGAGACACAGGCAGAGTAGATTTTGCATAATTCTTAAAAACCCTATGAAATGATAAATAAATATTGTTTTCGACTTAAGGTTTTAGTCCCTAACAAGAAAGTCAGCCTGTTTTTGAAGCTTTGGAGCCAGCCATTGGCTTTTCCTCTCTCTATGAAGGCCCTAGATGACATCCCTTCCAATAGAAGGCTATTTTGTCTGCACTAAAAAATCTGTTATTTAGTGCAGCCACCTTCAGTGAATGATCTTGGCTAGATCTTCTGGATCACTTGCTACTTCCTCCTCGTCAGCATGGGCTGTTTCCCCTTGCACTTTGATGACTTTTTGCCCTTCAATTTCTTGAACCAGCCACTGCTAGCTTCAAACTTTTCTTCTGTAGTTTACTCACTTCTCTCAGTCTTCACAGAACTAAAGAGAGTTAAGGCCTTGCTCTAGATTATCCTTTGGCTTAAATGAATGTTGTAACTGGTTTGATCTTCTATCCAGACCACTCAAACTCTCTCTGTATCAGCCATAAGGCTGTTCTGCTTTTTATCATTCATGTGTTCACTGGAGTAGCACTTCTAAATATATTCAAGAACTTTTTACCTTGTGTTTACCACTTAGCTAACTGTTTAGCATTAAGACATCTAATTTTAAGCCTATCTTGGCTTTTGACATGTTTTCCTCACCAATTTTAATCATTTCTAGTTTCTGATTTAAAGTCAGAGATGTGCAACCTTCTTTTCACTTGAACATTTAGAGGCCACTATAATATTATTAATTGGCCTAATTTCAATATTGTTGTGTGTCAGAGAACAGAAGGGCCTGAGAAGAGAGAGAAAGGTGGGGAACAGCTGGTGGATGTAGCAGTCAGAATACACACATTTATTAAGTTTGTCATCTTCTATGAGTGTGGTTTGTGGCATTCCAAAAGAGTTACACTAGTGACATGAAAGACGACTGATCACATATCACCATAGTAAAAATAATAATAATGGAAACACTTGAAATATTGTGGGAATTGCCAAAATGTGACAGAGATGCAAAGTGAGCCAAGCTGTTAGACAAAAGGCAGCTATAGACTTGCTTATCAAAGGATTGCCACCAAACCTATTTATAAAAAACACAATACCTGCAAAAAGCAATAAAGCAAAACACAATAAAACAATGTATGCCTATACTAAGAAACTGAATAACCTTTTTTGGAAAACACTCAAACATGAGTTTACTTGTGTGGACAAGCTCACCGCTTTAGCCAGCTTCCTGGAAAATAAGAAAGTTGTTGAGTCAACTGAATTATTTTTTAAATTGTACTTGCCCAAATGTGGACAGAGTTTTAGTTCTTCTCTTAGTGTCTTTTATTTGGGAAATAACAACAACCACAACAAAACAAAAACCAGACTAATCTCTGAAGACCAAAGGATAAAGTAAGAAACTTAGTTAAGTCACAAGAAGATGGTTTTGTATCTTATTGAACTTGCAAAAAGTTCTTTCAACTCCCTTTTGTAAATGTGCTTTTAGACCAGGACTAACACAAGTAAATTTTTGAACCATTGACGTTGTTACTTAGGTATGTGAACTTAGAGACATTGTTAAGTTTCCTCACCTGTAAAATGAGGGAAATATTACTTATGGCATTGCTGTGAAGATTAATTGATACACACACACACACACGCACACACACACACACACACACAGTCACTAATATCAAGTAAATTGAAGTGATAGTTAAGAAGTTAAGCTGAGGACACCACACAAATCTTTCAGCAGGGAAGTTTTCTCCCCAAACCACAAAAGCTCAAATTCTGAAAAAAGTATTACTCTTGCTCTAATTTTCAATCATTTTTTTGTCAAAGAATTTAATTTGAGTCTTATACCAGGGCACCTGAGTGGCTCAGTCAGTTAAGCATCTGCCTTTGGCTTAGGTCATGATCCCAGGGTCCTGGGATGGAGACCCACATCAGGCTCCATGTCATCAGGAAGCCTGCTTCTCCTTTTGCTTCGCCTGTTTGTGCTCTCTCTTTCTGTCAAATAAGTAAATAAATAATAAAATCTTTAAAAAAATAAATCTTATATCAATGTTTAAACAAGTTACTGCCTCAAGAGTTCTGGAATTCCATAGATTTCAAGACTTACCATCTTCCAGATTTTCATTTAAAAGGGCAACGTGGATGCTAATGCAGTCAAATTTTTATTTGGAGCTTTAATTTTAGCAAACCTTAACTGGAACTGATGATGTTTCTATTATATTATATTGTTACATTGCATACTGTAAGCTGGCTCAGCTGGTGTTTCAGAAACTGATCTTGTATCAAGAATGCCTCTAAGGCAAATGAGATTTTTAGGAAATAATTGTTGGTTGAATACACTTGCAGTATGGAAATCAGTAATTTGATAAAAATGAGAAATGTAAGTCATAATATTTGGAATAGGTGGGAATTTACCAATTTAAAACTTAAGAAAGGAAGTTTACATATATTAACTTTATGAGATAACAGTGTTATCCATTTTGTAGATACAGACATGGGAACTCAGAAAGTTTAAAAGTCATACAAAAATTAGGTGGCTGGAGCAGAGTTTGAACCTAAATGCTTTTATCCACTAAGTATAAACTGCTTACTTTTCCATTAGATACTACTCCATCCCACCCCCACCACATAACCCCAGTGAAACACTTCCTAGAACACAGGCATATATTCATTCACCTGTCCTTGAACCATGTCTTTATGTAGAATGTGTTGTTTTTTTCCATCTTCTCATCCTTCAACATCCTGCTCCCACTGCTTATGGAATGTTCTGTCTTTATGCCCTTATTGGGTTTAATACATCAGTACCACTTATCGGTTCGTCATATAGTAAAATCCTTCTATTGCTTTCTTCTTCTGATAGACCAAACTCTTTGAAAACATGCATTTAGTCTTATCTATCTCTAGATCCCCACATTACTCAGAAGTTACTTGGTAAATATTTTTGGAACTGAAAGATGTGTCTTTTCAGTCTTTCAGACATACATTAGAAAGCCAAATCTTTTGAAGAGTTGTAATATCCTCCTTGGGAACAGTAATAGTTACTGGAAACTTTCCAAAATACTCAGAAAAGGACTTCTCAAAATTATGTCTTCAGTAAAAGTGGTTGACGAGATTGCCTTCTCTATCATTGCAGCACATGTAATTTACCTAAAAAATGACTGTGCCTTAAAACACTAGTCATAAAATACCTTCCTCTAACAACTTCCAGATAGTACAACAATAAATTTATTTATACATAAAATGTACAACTGATAATAATGTATCAAAAAGCTTGAATATTTAATAATGATTTTTAAAGATGGTTTAAAACAAATATTTTTTAAATAAAATAAATTAAATTCCTGTTAAAGATCCAATAGAACTTCAGTCCTGCCAAAAATTTGATGAGACGAATTAGAAGAGTCTGATGACTCAGATATGCTCTCAACGGGCAGGCGGATGGTTGCATATTGTGGAATTTCCTCTGACATAATACAAGAATGAGGGTGCATATTCTCTGGTGCTCTGAATAATATAAAAAGCCACAGAAGCTCTCCAACCAACATAAGTCCCCTGGGACAGCAGAGCTCACAAGCGTCTGGGACGAGAGCCAGAAAGAAACCAGAACGAAGGCACCTTGCATCAACATGACTTCCAAGCTGGCTGTTGCTTTCTTGGCAGTTTTCCTGCTTTCTGCAGCTCTGTGTGAAGGTAAGCAGACTTTTCTGGCCTATGGCATTTCCTGTGTCTAAATGTGATCCTTAGATAGCAAGATTGCTCTTGATGCTTTAATAGTAAACATCCTTTTTATTCAAGTAAAGGAAATAATATTTGCAGTCACTTAATGTAAATTGAAGCTTTAATTGTTTAGGTTTATCTCTACAATACTTAGAAAAGTATAAAGTTTGACTAATAGAGACATCCTGTTCCTATTTTTTATACTCTATAAGACGCATGTATATAAATGCATTAATATAAATTTATAATTTAAGGTATAGGGTAGAGGCAGAGGGAGAGGGGGAGAGAGAGAGAATCTTAAGCAGACTCCATGCTGAGTGAGGAGCCAGAAGGAGGGCTTGATCTCATGACCCTGAGATCATGACCTGAGCCAAAACCAGGAGTCAGATGCTTAACCAACTGAGCCATCCAGATACCCCTAGAGTATATCTTACTAGGGACCATAATTACCCATATAATTTATTAATATTGAGTGTGGTAACTCCATAACTTTACTCCACGAGTTGTTTTACTGACAAGCTTCCCTCTTTGATTTAAAGACACCCTGACAAATTGTAAGCCTTCTTGGGATCCCTCTCATGAAAGAAATACAGTTAGAAGTGTTTGTTTTTACATTTTTCTTCTTTTCCATTAAGCATTACAGATTTTGCTAAGATAAGAGACATCTTTGTGCAACTTATATATTTCTATTAATTCTTTCTGAAGGCAACTTCTCTGTTGTTGAATCTTAGTTTACATACATAAATAGCATTATGGTATCATGGAAGATTACACAATATCAACTAGAAGAAAAAGTATCATAAGGATGTCAACTTTTCACAAAGACAACTCCAGGTCTTTATGTAGGAAGTCAATCAATGTTGTTATTAATGACAGTTGTGGTTTTTTTAATTGAACTTAGTGGCTAGGAGAATATCCAGCCTTCTGCTTCACAAACAAGTTTACTAAAGAAGTGCTATTTACCAAACATACAGTCACCAAATTATCAGGTTGGAATTAAGGAGAGAGTAGTTAGCAGATCCATGTTTGGGATGAAATTAATCCTTGTTTTTATTACTTTTTCACAGCTGCAGTTCTGTCAAGAGTAAGTTCAGAACTTCGATGCCAGTGCATAAATACTCACTCCACACCTTTCCATCCCAAATATATCAAAGAACTGAGAGTGATTGACAGTGGCCCACATTGTGAAAACTCAGAAATCATGTAAGTACTTTCAAAAGTGATTAGCTATGTTATTTCAGCAAACCTATGTTTGGAGAAGGTGGACATATCCAGCAAAGTTCTAGATACAGGAACACGGTAGTGGGCAGAACAGAAAAAGGGGAATCTTTGTCTCCATGGCATTTAAATATGGTTCCTTCCATACCTCATAACTAAAAATGAGTTGGACTCAGATTTTATGCTCGTACTTCAAAAACTACAACTTGAAGGGCAAAGTTGCTTGCTAAGTAGTGATTTAATCATATCTCTCTCATTTCAGTGTAAAGCTTGTCAATGGAAAAGAGGTGTGCCTGGATCCCACAGAAAAATGGGTACAGAAGATTGTGCAGGTATTTTTGAAAAAGTAAGTTGTATTTTTTTTATTCTTCCCTTGTCCTAAGACATACTGTCTAAAGTTTAGCCTACAAATTTCCTGTCATTGCTGGAAGTCTACTTTCTTAGGGAATCTGTCTCTTTGATTTAAAAACAAAAACAAAAAAAAACAGTAGCAGTAATAAGTTAGCAGTAACTCATGACTGGGAAGACCATACATCTCAGTTCGTCCAGGGAATTGGTTCCCTTTCATTCTCAGAAATGTCCTGGTTTGGATGATAACTTACTTGTTTCTCTATTCATAGTTGAAAATTGGGATATTCCTAACACATAAATATATAAAACTATTTATTTCCCTAGTAAATATATTTTCAAGAATGATACTTTCCTCCTTATTAGAATACTGTTAATTCATTTTTTCTATTTTATTTATTTTCAGGGCTGAGAAACAGGAATCATGAAACAAACAAACACATTCTCCATGGTTTCCAAGAATTCCTCAGCAAAGATGCCAATGAGACTTCAAATCAATCTACTTCAGCACTTCATGCTCTGTGTGGGTCTGGTATAGGGTTGTCAGATAAAAGACAGTATGTCCAGTTAGATTTGACTATTAAGTAAAACAACAAATAGTTTTTTTCTGATGTCTCCTATATGTTGTCTTATGCAATATCTAGGCACACTTACATTAAAAATATTATTCATTGTTTACTGTAAATTCAAATTTAGCTGGAAATTCTGGATATATTTTATTGTTACTACAACTTTCCACCCCAGCCAGCTGGCCAGGATGCACCAGTCCTTGTTCAGCTTTGCCTTGGTTTCTTCTTTATTCCTCAACTAGAGAAAAAGTATCAGCACTATCCTACCTCACAGAGATGTGAGGACATGTGGAAGCACTTTAACTTTTTCTCATGTTGTGTAATGTTAATGTCTAATGTCTAATGTTAAGCATAATGTTTAAATGAAACTTGTTTGCTTATTTATTATTTATATATTTATTTAAGAAATAAATACAGGAATATCTATGCATAAATTTGGGAAAATGGGAAAGGAAACATTGTTGATAGGGTAGTAGAATGATGGTAGTAAATTTATATTTATTTTACTATTAAATTATATTATACTAGAGGACTATTTTGAACAAGGTTGTGAGATTTAGCAAAATTAAAAACAAACAAGATACCCAATTAATTTTGAATTCAGACAATGCCTAATTTTTTAGTGTATCATTATTTATTTGAAATTTTCATTGAACTGGCAATCCTACTTTTGATATTTTCCAGTCTTGTCTTGTCATGGGCAGCCTTGTTGTACAGTGCTATGTTGAATCATCAGAACCCTGAATTAGAATTATTTCTCAAAACAGCAAAAATTGAACAGGCAATATTAACAAAGTAATTTCCTGCTAGATAAAACTTATTTATTATTTACAAATGGATTCTAATAATTTTACTTAAATTATTGTGTTTTTAAACACTGACTTTATTTTTTTGACTTTAAAATTCTTTTATGTGTTCCCAAAGAGATTTTTTTCTACTATTTTTAATGTATGGAAATATAAATGTAACCATAAGATATTTAAAATAAAACATTATAAAAGTCATCAGGTGTTTGTCTTTCTTTGGCAGTTTTAAAAGTTATTGTTTCATATCTTTTTACATTAAAAATAATATTTTGAGATGAAAAAACATAAATGCTTAGGACTCAATCAGTTAAGGCTCTGAGTCTTGATTCCAGCTCAGGTCATGCTCTCAGGATCATGAGATAAAGCCCTGTGTAGATCTCCACACCCCACATGGAGTCTGCTTGGGATTCTGTTTCTCCCTCTGTCTCTAATCCTCCCCCATTCTCTCTCTCTCTCAAAATAAATAAAATCTAACAAATAAACAAATAAACATAAATGGTTCCCTTAACATTTTGTATGTTATATGGAAAATTACAAACCTTTGTAAAAAACCAGATATCTTTTCCAGAGATGGGTTACAAACAGTAATCCCTTCCATAGAATGATGGAAATTTTCTCAATTCCCCATTGTTTTCCATTTTGCTAATAAGACTGATTTCAGATTTCTCATTAACTAACCAGGTGTTTGTACAGCTTAGCACAACTGAGCAATCAGTAAAAGAAGGAAGTGGATACTCATTAGAAGGCACTTCTCAGATCCTTGAGGAGTAAAACAGACATATATGAGATAAGGAAGATTGAATACGATTAAAGACCAAGTATATTTGTGTATTACCTCAAAAAATATAAAAATTTGGCTAAAATATTCAATTGAGAAATTTTATAACAGAGTAGACACAACTGAAAAGAGAATCAGAGATCCGGGAACTAAAACCAAAGAACTTTATCTGGAATTCACAGCAGAGAGATAAAGAGGTAGTAAATAGGAAAAAGGAATGAAAAGACATAAAGGATTTGGGGATAAGCTCTTATTAATGTCTAGTTGGATTTTTACAGGTAGAGGAGAGAGGAAAGGGTCAGAGACATTTGAAGTGACAATGACTGAAAATTTAACATATGATGAAAAATAACAATCCACAATTTCAAGATATTCAACTTACCAATGCCTAACTTTACATTTCTAGTCAAAAAAAGATGAATCTTAGAACTCTGGTTCGCACTTATCTACCTCCCAGCTCATTTACTATTGCTTTTGGATATTTAAGTCCACTTTCTTTTAAAGCTCCACAATAGTGAGTGAGGAAGAGTCCTCCCCTATTTTCTCACTCATTGGTTCACATTGTAACCTGTTTTTCCTAAGTCATTTAGCTCCTTACAACTACTCAGATACCTGCAGCTGATTCTTGCCATGGACCGAATATTATCTGTGACGTGGGGCACCAAGCCTGTTCCATCTCTCTTTTAATTCCCAATATACTTCCCCACAGGAGTGTGTAGCATAATAGCAATAATGAAAGATTTTTGAGTAATGCACAAGCAGGAACCAGCTGGAAGTTCAACCCCAGTACTCACCATTCCTAAAAACATTTCCCTCTTAAGGTGATTTCTCCTTGCCCATATTTCTTCTCAGACCCTGTTAAAGGGCCTCTTCTTCCTCAGAGTTCTGCCTGAGTTTCATTTCCACATTCTCCTCTGCAGATTCAAAATCCCTTGCCTTACCACCCTTTGAAGTCTCTCATCGTGCGGATCTCATACATAGTGAATAATACAGATAGCAGACAAGTAATTTTAACAAAATGTTCATAAGAAATATACAGGATTTTTAGAAGCAGATAACAAAGAATTATCTAACCTAACTAGTCTAAGCTTCACTGAGAAAATCTAGAGTCTGAATGGTGAATAGGAGTTAGCCACACAAAGGGAAGAAGGAGATGTGGTGAAGGGTGGTCTAGGCATCAGGGGAGAAGCAGTTTGTAGGCAAGAGCGTGACACAAATTGAGAAGTGAAATAATTTCCATGTGGCTAGAGTTTAGCATGAAGCAAACAAACACTAACAGATCAAGCTATGTTAAATGGACTATGGAATCTTGAAAGGGTTTAGATTTGGAATTGAAAACTTCTGGTAAATTCCAATTACCCTCATTTTATTTTCTTTTTTTCGATTACCCTCATTTTAAATTGTGACCCTTATAGGTTGTTCTTCTTCCTGTGTCTCCTCCCAAAAGGAAGTGAGAAGCCGTAGAAAAACAACTCAACAGTCTGATCTTAGGGGATTTTTGATGCCATTTGTATCATTATTTTATTAGAGACAAAATAAAGTGTTCAGTTTAAACACATTAATTGTGCAATGCATACATACTACACTCAACAAGCAAAATCAACTAATTTTCGTAATTGTTATTTTTTTGCTAAAAATGCATCAAGAAATAGATTCATAGGTTAAAGTAACCTAAGCAGAATCTTTTATTCTCAAGATTTTGATAAGTTAAGTAGACAATCCGAATCATAAAAGAACTCCCAATTTTATACAAAACTTCCTACAATGTTAAGTACACATCATTAATATAATGTGTCCAATATTGAGAGCCAGGTCAAGACACCTGCACCAATCTGGTAAATCTTAGTAATGAGTACTTCTTTAAAAATATACTTCTTAATTTAATCTTTATCAACTTTAAAATGTGCTAAAGGATTTTCTCCACTTTCTTGTCTATGTTGTCATTGCTATAGGACAACAAAATATTCCATCAAGAGGCACCTGGGTGGCTCAGTGGGTTAAGCGTCTGCCTTTTAGTTCAGGCCATGATCTCAGGGTCCTGGGATCAAGCCCTGCATCATATCAAACTAGATATTAGGCATCACGTAAACAGGCCAAAAAGGAACAATGTAAAAGAATAAGAGAAAGAGTATGACAGAGTACGACAGAGAGAAGGAAAAGCCGTTCAATTTGATTAACTGAAATTTTTTGCTTTATTTTACATAAGTGATATTAGTAAAATTATGTATATAGACATGGGTTTTATTTGTATAGACACAGACTTAGACACAAACTTGAACATGTGATCTATTACTCTATAACTTTAATCCATTTATGTGGAATATGAATTATAGATCTAATTTTACCAAGTAGAAACACAAATGTAAATATACAGATATGTATGCACAAAATAAAAAGGTATGGAGAGATAATAATGAAGTGTTCACGTTAAAACTGCAGTAGTTGTAAAATACTATAATACATAATACATCATATGCACAACATGCAAAATCAAATAATTTTCGTACTTGCTGTTTGTGTGTTTGCTGGAAATGTACCAAGACATGGATGCATAGGTCAGAGTTACCTAAGCAAACTCCTTTATTACCAAGATTTGGCAAATCATCAGATAATGATTTCTTACTATAATACATCTCTATTGCCATCCACACTAGGTTTCAAAACTTCAGAAGATGAGATGAAAATATTTTGCTTTTGGTTTGTGGTAGAAATATAATAAACAAAAATTGCTTCAGACTGTATTAACCCTGCAACAACAAAATAAAGCTTAAAAAAACAACAATTTCTCCATTACTCACTCAAAAAGAAATAACAGCAGTCAGCAATTGCCCCAAGTTCAGTAACCATCAGCTCAATTTGCAGAGATCACAGACAACAGATAGGGAAAATTTCAGTGTAACGCAGTAAATACCAGGCTGTTTGTTCCCACAAGATTTACAGATGGAGCAATCAGGAGTTCTCCAAAGGATTACTTAAGGGTCAAGTAACTCAACTCCCAGAGAGGGAAGAAAAAGGGCTTTCTACACTTTTGGCATTCCCATAGATAAAAATCAAATTATATAAATATTATTGTTACAAGACTGTCCAACATCATTTAGTAAGCTGATAGACTTATAAGAACAGCATGTTGGAAAATTAAGATGAGAAAACATTTGTAGACATTTCCAAATAAAGTTTGCTTCAGACCTATGTAGAGGAATGTTCTAATAACAGTGTAAAAGATCACGGTACTTGGGCTGAAGATCAATCTTAATATATCTAGCAATCCTATTTCATAGGGCATGATTTAGCTCTTGTTTTCATCGTGTTATGACATGGTTGTTTTCACGGTCTACATCTTCAATTAATCTGATGTTCATCTCATGGTGTTCAAAATACCTTCACATTTATATTTTTAGTGTTTCTCTACATGAAATGCTTATGGAAAGCATGCTAGGAGATACCTTTGTTTGAATTTATGTTTTCTTTATGCTTCCAAAGGTTTTTACCAATGCTTCTTATAGGAATCCCATATGGAGACATGTTTTATTAAAGTCACAACTTATTTCTGCTCAGGTCTCTACTGGTCTTCAGCAGCCTTATCACATTTTATGTGAGTCAGCCTCTAACCAACTTTCCACACTAATTTTATTCTTCTCTAGTATATGCCAGTCACATTTAGTAAACAGTTCATTTGAAACTTCTTAAATGAAAACTTGCTATTATTGGTTCCATTTGTAAGTGTATCTGGATGTTTTTAAAAATCTTCTATTTAATGAGATCCTCCTGCAAAACTTGAATGAGGCCTCTGTGCTGATGTGAAATGGACTCTGATTTATTCTTATAAGTCCTTTTGCTAACACTAAATTTTTTCCTCAGGGAGTCTTTTCCACCTCCCAATTTACTAATTGAGTACCTCTAATCTCAAAATAGAGGTACAAGTTAATAGTAACTAGAACTGGAATTTAGAATATATCTTCCACATGTAATATTATATAGGTTTTTATAAGCTGTCTGTTTCATGTTTCAATCTGTATCTTCTTCAATTACTTAAAAATTTGACTGGTTCGGGGCACCTGGGTGGCTCAGTTGGTTAAGAGACTGCCTTCAGCTCAGGTCATGATCCCGGAGACCTGGGATCGAGCCCCACATCAGACTCCCTGCTTGGCAAGAAGCCTGCTTCTCCCTCTATCACTCCCCCTGCTTGTGTTCCCTCTCTGGCTGTGTTTCTCTCTGTCAAATTAAAAAAAAATTGACTGGATCTTACAATGAAGAAAGATATATGAAGTCTGATTTTAAAATATGGTATGCTCTATGTGGCATTTATTAAAAATAGAATGAATGCTATTTTTTGAATGCTATTTTACACTTGTTTTAGATATAATATTTTGGTTTTTACAGGTTTAACTTTTAAAATTTTGACTCTTGAAGAAATCTGTGGTATAACAGAGTATAGATTGACAATTCTGATGCTGCTACACATGTAACTGAACAATGTCATTGAACAAATAAACAAATGAATGGCTGCTGGGAGCCAGGTCCTCACTGTTGGTAGAAGCAGCTTCAGATAAGCAAGAGGAAGAGATTAAAATAATCTGTGTAGTAATGAATTAGAGTTAGAGACATCAGATGAATTCATATTTCACTTAGTATAGATATAGATCGCTACACACAAGGATACTTATAAAGAGGTTAGTAAATACAGATATATTTCCCTCCTTTGTCTACTGATAGGACCCAGAAGTGATGACACTGTAGTAATAACAAGCACAGCATTTCCCAATAAAATGAACCAGGGCTTTTTGGATAAATGTTTGATCATAGGACTGGGTCAAGAACTATATACAAGAAGCATCTAGCATCAAAAAGTAAAGAAGTGCTTCCCTCCAAAAAAAAAACTGCTGAGGACATGTCTAAGAACAAGAACCAACCAAGCTGGAAAAATGGCCAAAGCTTGAACAAATTGAGAACAAAATAATAAAGCAGTGTATTATCACAAACATAGCAAAAAATATTCATGAGTCCATACTGCTATAAATAAATGGTTGCATAAATAAATAAATGGGGGAAGAGACAAATCTCCCATGCAGTGTTGGGAGTCCATGGCAACCAGGTGGTGTCAACAGTCGCAATGTAGCCTCTGGCTCCCTGTGCCTGCCCCTTGTGGGGGGTCCAGGTAAAGGCCCAGCGCTGAGCCCATTGGGAGGAATAGGGCGGTAGCCAGAGGTGAAACTTGGTACCTGCCGGTGCCTGCCTGCCTGGGTCACCTGACATCTTGCTCCGCCTTTTCGGGCTCTCACTGAAGCATAACAGAGTCCATGGTGTTATTCCAGGACAACACATAGGCCATGTAACAATCGTCTGATCATGATGTATGGGAATAGTGATTTATGTGCTTAGGGTCATAGCTAGCCCTTACCCCCTCAGATATATAATTGCAATTGTTTTTCCTTTGATTACTATGGAGTTTGAGCACGGTTGAGGGGGCTGAGGTAATCATTAATTCTGTGCTTATGCAAGTGATTCCTATATAAGATGTGAAATCCTGAATAAAGTTGGCTTGTTGGATATCATCCATTTGTCCTTCCTGTTCCCATATTTTTCTCTATCTCTGTCTTTTCTACGTCTCCTTACTCTCAGGTTTTGTCTATTGCCGCGCTGGCTGCGACAAGTGGTGCCCAAACAGGGACCTGAGCACGTCCGAGACTGAGGATCCGGTTGTACTTTGAATCAAGTAAGGAGAAGCCCCGGGGAAGGGGGCACAACAGGAGTATAAAAAATGGGACAGTCGTAGTCTAGAGAACTAGAGAGCCAGAGAGCCAGAGATTCCTCAGAGGGCTTTTTACTTTGTCTATGTTATTGTGTCCTTTTAATTGTCTTAACTGTTTGTGTCTTGATGTGGATTACAATTCAAGTCCCTTAGCCTAGGCAGTTATGTTCAAAGACCAGTCTTATTTGACGGAAGGGGGACCTGATCACCTCCCATTGGTCAAGGGCACCCAGAAGGGTGTCCAACCTGTCTAAATGTGTAGAGTGCCTGAGTGTGTGAGTGTGTCTGTACGGCTCCACTGCTTCGGCTACGGAGTCTGAGTGGGCTGCACCCTGAGTCTCGCGGGGTGTCATACAGCCTAACGGTCATTTACCCCCACGGGAGTAACCTGGTCCGGGGTTTATATGGACAGACCTTAGCTAAGACACCCAGAAGTTCCCGCGAGGGACGCGAGGGGGACAGCATCTGAGAGTGCCCCACCCTTTGTCTGCGACGTCATTCACAATGGGCAGAGGCACATAAACAAATGCAGTTGGGTCGATCAGCTTTAACCCAGGTCTCGCCCCTCGCCATTCAGGCTTGGCAATATTTGCCTGCGCCAGAAACTAAAACCTCTGGCTTAGTTAATATTAAACAGGGAAATCAGGAGTCTTATAAAGATTTTTTGGCAAGACTTATAGATGCAGTTGAAAAAACTATTCCATCTGATGAGGCTACACAAAAACTCTTAAAGTTACTGTGCCTCCTGAAAAGGATGTTAAAACTATTGCACCTCCCGAGAAAAATATTATAGTTGTTACACCTTCTCAGGAAGATATTAGTCCCTTTATTCCACCTCTTAAAATTAATTCATATTACAATTAGTAAAAAAGATAAAGAATGGAAATGCATTTTTGTTGAAGGTAAAAGAAGGTAGTTTTGTCCTAAATGAGATGGTTGTTTGAAAAAAAAAAATGTTGTGGAACAAAATCCGAATGCAAAGAAAAATTGTAAAAAGGTTTGTGGAGGAAAAACTTTGGAATGGAATTTTAAATGTGGTTGGTATGGACCAAGATTAAAATGAATGGGTTTTAAAGTATAAGATTAAAACTCTGCTTTCTCTTCATTCAAAGGGCAAGGTTTTTCTTTCATTGTTGGTCTGCTCTTGATAAGAAAATGTAAACAGTTGTTTTCTCTTTGCCTGCCCAGAGAAATCAGTTTCTATGATTTACTTTTATCACCTCTTTATTAGTAAAAAATCATCACTCAGTGTTCTGACTATTGAAATGTTGCGTGTCACAGTATAACTAGATTTCCTCATCAATCACATCGTGGTGAACTCTCAAATTGGATATAAGATCAATACTAAAATAAATAAAAATTACCAGGACTGACTAAAAGTTGCATCAAACTAGACAAGGATTAGTAACATGGGACTAAATAAACTAAAAAGACCAGAGGTAGTATTAACCTGGGGGTGAGGAGCACTTGTGTCTTTCCACAGGATCCTGACTCTGCCCTATAGATTCCGGATCACCTAATTCAGCCTTGTCAGAGGAGGAGTAACCTTACAGTAGAGAAACCTGAAAAACACTATGTCAACCAAGGTCAACATCAACAGTGATACATTGTATTAATGGAATGCAGTGATGTAATGGAAATGGCTTTTACCTCTCTGGTCTTCCTCCTGAAAACCCATGATCCCGGTCTAATCATAAGAAAAACATCAGACAAATTCCAGTAGAGAGGCATTCTACAATATATCTGACCAGTGCTCTTCAAAATTGTCAAGGTTATATTAAACAAGGAAGTTCTGAGAAAATGTTATACCTAAGAGGAGCTTAAGGAGACATGACAACTAAGTGTACTTAATGTGTCCTGGATTAATCTTAGAACAGAGAAAGAACTAGGTAAAATCTGTGAAAATCCAAATAATACTGCCTTGGTCAATTTGGGCTGCTATAAAAAAGTACTGTAGACTGGGTGACTTTACAAACAACAGATATTTATTTTTCATAGTTCTGGAGAGTGGAAAGCCAGACCAGCATGGTTGGTTCTAATAAAGATTCCCCCCACACACACACACAGCTGCAGTCTTCTGAGTCCTGCTTGTCATCTCACATGGCAGAAAGCGAGTCTGAGCCAGCTCTCATGTCTTTTCTCATGAGGTCACTAATCCCTTTCAGGAGGGTTCTACTCTCATGGCTTAATTTCCCCTCCAAAGTCCTCACCTTTTAATACCATTACTCTGGTGGTTAGGATTTCAGCATATAAATTTGGGGAAGACAAAACATTCAGTCCATAACAATAATGTAACAGTATTGGTACTCCATTAGTGTAAGATGTTAGTGATCCTGGAAACTGGGTGTAGGATATGGAAACTCTGTAATAGTATCTTAATTTTTCTGTAAAACAAAAATTATTCTTTAAAAAAGAACAAAAAGCTATTTTAAAAAATAAGTAGGGAGATGGGAACAAAATAAATAACCTATAGCATGTAGTAAGTTGTAGTTTTCTCCCAATAATGATAAACCTGGTACTTGGGTTATGAAACTGATCCGTAAGGAGCATGGCCCTTATGCAGAGATGGAGTTAAGCTGATCATTCATTACATCTGTATAGCTTTGTCTTTCCTTTCTTGAGGTTTTCTACTAGAGCTATGCTGGGCTTTGAGAATTTGCCAAATCTCTGGATATATTTCACAAAATATATCAAGGTTCTTCTATAATAATGATAATCACAGTCAGTGACCAAACAGGTTAGAAAAATGAATATGACAGCTAAGTACCATGAGAGAAGGTCGTTGGTATTGTGGTAAACTGGAAAACACATGGTATACCTGGAGTCATAATATTTTAAATTAAGACACAGAACTTTCCAAGCCAAACTCTTTCAATTTCCAGTCAATAGTAGAACTGACTGATAACAACTAAGCTCTCAAAGAAATTTTTTATCTAATATTAAAATCTGGTACTACACATATTCCTCTATGATTAATTCCATAGTTCTATCTATGTCTATTTGCCTTAGATTAGGATTAGATATTTAATGTTGGACCACATATATTAAACACAATATGTTTTAGTGCTGTGGTTTTTGTTTTGTTTTGTTTTGCACCTGGAATGGCAAAGTTAACAAATATGAATAAAATAGCATTCAATAAATATGATTAAAAAGTAAAATTATTCCTTAATTATTCACTATGCCCAAATAAAAAGAAATGCAGCAATAAAAGAGAGACAGGGGCTGAAAGAAATCAGGTGTTGATGACTGTCTCCTCTTCACCCTGTTTTCCCCAGCTACCTATAACTGGTTCAACAGATGGGCTAAGCCTGAACTTCAGTTTTCCCCAGTTCTTGGGCTTATACTCACAGGATGAATAAAAATATAGTCTGGTGGTGGGTACTGAGGGCATGAATTGCATGGAGCACTGGGTGTGGAGCATAAATAATGAATCTTGGAACACTGAAAAAATAAAATAAATTATTACAAAAAATTTTAAAATATATCTATCTATATCTATCTATATCTATCTATCTATCTATCTATCTATCTATCTATATCTATATCTATCTATCTATACACATATATATATATACACACTCACTAATCTCAGGAGCAGCTTCCAGCAACCCAATCAATGGGCTGTTAGCTCCCATGGTCTTCTATCTAAACATGTTTCCCAATAATTTGCCCTAATCAGTCCTTGAATTAATATCTCCTTTTATCTGTGTTCTGTACTGGCCTTAGTCAAAAAACAGGACTCATTTACTTAAGCATCACTTTGAATTTCTCTGTAGTTGCTCTGTCATTTACCTCTGTCCTCTCCTCTTGCTTTAATTTCAAGCATTAATTGGACTAACCAGACCAGTGTAGTTCCAGACAATTCTACTCATTGAGTCTAGAGACAATTCTTCATCCTCCTTGTCACATCCGCCTAACAGAAATCTTACCAAATTTGGACATACACTCAGTCCCACAACAAACTGAACCATCACTTGGAATTTCCTGCCCGCTTCAATGGACCTTCTGATACTGCTGATCGTCTGAGATCCCACTGTTCTTTGGACATATAATAAACCCTAGAATTGCATTAAATGACATTTGTTGCTTCAGTTGACTCCAGTCCTGTCTGAACTCAAGTGCATTTCTTGGCCACCATCTGTTCTCCACACAATTTCAACTTCCCACTCTTCTCTCTTGTCTAATGTTAATAAGATCTTGTAGATTTGAATTGTGATGATGCAAGAAATGAAGACAGAAGATGGGAAGAGATACATATGGAGATGGAAAAAGAATGTAATAAATATCAGGTCTGTATATAGAGAATAAAATATGAGAACAAAGTTTCTATTAGTAGGACTTTCTTTTAACTGAATACAACTCAGTAAGACTTGGTTGCCATTTTGTAAATGTAAAGCTAAAGGCCTTTTTCTTGAACCATATATTTTCTTGCCTAGCATTCTGTTTTTTGGCAACCCCAGATTCTGACCATTTCTTTTACCTCCTAACTACACTCCCGACTTTTTCTTTAGAGGTAACAACTGTGATTGGATTTCCAGTACTGACCCCTGGCTCACTTCCTTGACCAATACCTGTACTTGCCCCTTGTGCTGTGTCTGCCTCTGACTATTCAGAATGTCCTTCGGCTTGATTCTAACATAACCCTGAAGTCTTTTTATTTAGCTCTAAAACCAAAAAACTTGGCAGCCTAAGACAGAGACATTCTAGAAGTATTATATGTTGAGTAGAGATAAGAAAAGGATAATTAATGGAATTTGGGTAAGATAACTGGATTCCCAACTTAAGAAACATCTAAGTCTGAATTCAAGCCTGCTCTATCTGTATTTCTGTGCCACTTTTATTCAAGTTAAGAATCTTTAGGTAGGGGTGCCTAAGTGGCTCTGTCAGTTAAGTGTCTGCCCTCTGTCCAGGTCACAATCTCAGTGTCCTGGGATCCAAGTCCTGCATTTGGCTCCCTGCTCAGCAGAGTGTCTGCTTCTCCCTCTGCCCCATTTCTCTGAAATAAATAAATAAATAAATATTTTTAAAAAATAATTATTTAAATAATTCTCAAAAGTTTTCACCCATCTATTATCTATTTATCATTTATTTCTATTATCTCTATCATCCATCTATCATCTATCTATCTATCATCCATCTATCATCTTTCTATTATTTATCTATAAGGGTCACTGGCATTTCCTATTGTGTTAAAACTCTTTATTGTGATAAAATATACATAATGAAGCATACCTTTTTAACAATTCTTAGGTTCACAGTTTAGTGGCATTAAGTATATTCACATTGTTAAGCAACCACCACCACTATACATCTCTAGGAATTTTTCATATTCCCAAACTGTAATTCTGTACAGAGTAGACAAAAATTCTCATTCCCTCTTCTCCTCCAGTTCTGGTCAACCATTCTATTTTTCTGTAGCTATGCATTTGATCACTATAGATATATACTATAAGTGGAACTATGATTTTTATCCTTCTGTGACTGGCTTATTTCAGTTAGCATAATGTCTTCCAAGTTTATTCATGTTGCATTATGTGTCAGAATTTCTACTATTTTAAAAGTTGAATAGTATTCTATTATACGTATAGACCACATTTTGTTTAACCATTTATCCATTAATGGACATTTATGTTGATTCCATCATTTTACAATTGCGACTGATGTTAAGAATATGAATTATGAATAATGTATGAACACTGGTGTACAAGTATCTGTACAAGTCCCTGCTTTCAATTCTTGGAGTATATACCTAGAACTGGAATCTCCAGATCATATGGTAATTCTATTCTTTGAATAAACACTATACTGTTTTCCGTAGCAGGAGCATCATTCCTGCCAAGAATGCACAAGATTTCCAATTTCTCCATATTCTTGTGAATACTTGTTATTTTCTTTTCCTTTTTAAAGATATTAAATGGATATGAAATGGTATTTCAAAATGATTTTGATTTTAATATTCTTATTTCCTTTACTACTATTCCTATTTGAATTTCCATTACTAACAATTAGTAATGTTGAACTTTTTTTTAAAAAGATTTTTAATTATTTATTTGAGAAAGAGTATAAACAGTGAGAAGGGGCAGATGGGGCAGCAGAAGCAGACTCCCCACTGAGCACGGAGCCCTATGCAGGTAATGCTGAGCATCTTACATGTGCTTATTAGCCATTAAATATCTTCTTTGAAAAACTGTCTGAATGAATCCTTTGGCCATTTTTAAATTGAGTCATTTGCATTCTTTATTGTTGAGTTGTAGGAGTTCTTTATTTATTCTAGATATGAATCCCTTACCATGCATATGATTTGCAAACATTTTCTCCCATACTATGGTTTGCCTTTTCACTCTGTTGATAGTGTCTGTTGGATGTGTGAAAGGGCTTAATTTTTATGAAGTCCAATTTATCAGGGATTTTTCCTTGGTTGACTGCTTTTGGTATTGTATGCGTTAAAACTTTTGTGGCATTATGTAATTCCCCAGTTTGATCTGTAAGACATATTATCTGATGTCCTAGACTCCAGGAAAAGCATATCTTTATGAGAAAACAAAATCTTGAGAACCAAAATACAAAGATTCTTTGATCCATCTGAGGATTGTTCTCTTGCTCATGGGTTCTAGTTTTATGTTACAAGGACCAAGAACTCATAAGAAAAACAATTTCTGGGGTGCCTGGGTGTCTCAGTTGGTTAAGTGATTGCCTTCAGCTCACGTCATGATCCCGAGTCATGGGATCGAGCCCCACATCTGGCTCCCTGCTCATCAGGAAGCCTGCTTCTCCCTCTCTCATTCCCCCCGCTTGTGTTCCCTCTCTAGCTGTATTTATCTCTGTCAAATAAATAAATAAAATATTTTAAAAAAAGAAAATAAAAAAAAAGAAAAGCAATTACTGAATGAGCTCTCTGAGGAGGCTCAATTTTCTCTCTTTCTATAGAAGTTCCACTGCCAGTAATCACTGAGTATTGGTTATTACTGTATGGAGGACAGTACAGGAAAAAATACTGCCACAGAAAAAAAGATTTTAATTCATGTAAAGATTTGAAAAAACATATAGTTGTGAATTGGGCTTAGAATGTACCATTTCCTAATTCCATGGTGCAACAGTCATCATGAGGCCTTTAAAACTTCCCAAAATTCTGCAATGCTGACTAGTTTCTATCCTTGATATATTAAGCTTCCTCTAGAAGCTTAAGAAGGTCACAGTCACCAAAGGGCATATACTTCTAATAGCAACAATAAAATTATTTCTGAATTCTGAGTTTTTATGAAAATGGTGAGTAAATAAAGCCAGCTATTTTATGCAAATATCATATTACTACAAATAATGACAAGACACTTTTAATAAAATATTTCCTTACTTTCAATGTAAATATCTATTTTCTCTCCTGAAAGGTAGTAATAGTCATATTTCACTTTAAATAGAAAAATAACTAAATGTGTTTATTTTTTAAAAGATTTAATTTACTTATTTGACAGAGAAAGAGTAAGAGAGAGAGAGAGAGAGAGCACAAGCAGGCAGAGAAGCAGGCAGGAGAGGGAGAAGAAGGCTCTCCACCAAGTAAGGAGCCTGATGTGGGGCTCAATTCCAGGACCCAGGGGTCATGACCTAAGCCAAAGGCAGCAGCTTAACCTTAACCAACTGAGCTACCCAGGAACCCCAGAACTATGTATTAATAGTTATTTAGACATTCAAAGATAGAGCATTGTCACTAAAATTTGCATACAGATATACTAAAAACTAGAATTAAAACCTCACAGAAATGCTTCATGGAACCTCTTTTCTCAGGGGCCCATAGTCCTACAAAATTAAGCAAAAAGATTTTTCTAAATGTAAGGAAAATAGTTCTTAATATAACTAACTTTAGTGTAAAAGGCTTATAATCTTTGAAGACCTGACAATAAAATGTGTATTTTACACACACACACACACACACACACACACACACACATTGTATTCCTATGCCTATAATCTAACTAGTACTTTTATATTCTTTCATTTTGGTACAAGACTTTGAGAAAGGTAATATCTCATTTTTCAATTAATAAGACTAAAATTCAGAAAAATTAAGGAACTTGCTTAAGGTTACCTTGCGCCATAATTTGCTTTAAGTCTTCTAGTCACAAAATCAACCTTCTCTTTCAATTATATCACAGGATCTTGTCAGGCTCATTTAAATTAATTTCATAAGAATTCATTATCAATCACCTATTAATCTCTGTGATGGAAACTTTAGGTAATATATATGAGTGATTAAACTATAGTTCTTTCCTGAAGAAATAGGTAGAAAATTCAGTACTCATAGGTATTATCACTTGACATAGGTACAGTCAAATGTGCTATATCAAACAGGCATCAGCAAATGCTTTAGACAACTTCTGTTTCAGAATATTTAGTACTGTCACTATTACTTTTTAACTTAGATGTCAGCTGGAGCCCTCCTGCCCTTGGAGATTTGGTTAAACTTGACCTAAGCACCATGTCCAAGGCTTTTTAAGAATCCAGAATCTGCTACACAAATCATGCACAGAACTTATTCATTCTTCTGTGATCATCATGGTGCAAATCCTAAATCTTCACCAGATTACATCTCTAAACATTACTAATTCTAGACCATCTATGCATTTAGAAATCTGTCATAATACTAGTTGGGAAGGAGGGGCACCTTGGTGGTTCAGCTGGTTAAGCTGATGATTTCCAACTCGTGATTTCTGCTCAGGTCATGATCTCAGGGTCCTGAGATTGAGTTACATCAGGCTCCATGCTCAATGTGGAGTTTCCTTATCCATCTCCCTCCCCTTCTACCCCTCCACACACTCTCTCTCTTTCAAATAATAAACAAATAAATAAATAAATAAATAAATAAATAAATAAATAAATAAGCAAATAAATAAAATCTTAAAAGTTATACTAGTTGGGGAGGAAAGAGACCCACTGAAAATCATATGGGTTCCCGTATCTCACTGATTTATCTCCTCCACTCTCTTTCTCCTCTTTTTCTCATCTCAAGTTCTTCCATTTTCTCACATGAAATAATTCTAATCACATTTGGCACCTGTAAGAAATTTATCTTTCTCCCTACTTGCCATTATTGTATTTTTTCAAAAATTACAATTTTATTTTTATGAGGAATTCTGGCAAATAAAATACTTTGCTTTCATTATCTTTCCCTCTCTCTTTTTCTCCTTGACCCCCATTATCTGAGGACATTGCATTTATGTCAACTGAAAAGATTAATATTTAATTTAACTATGGCATAATCATACTGAATAAACTGTAGCTGGCATCTATGGAAAAGAAGTTGAATTGACTATGATGAATTTTTGGTAGGGATTGGTATGACTACTAGCAATGCTAATGTAGTAGATGGGTCAAGATCATATTTCATGGTGGTGGTGGTTATTATCAATTAATACTGTCTCACTAGATCACCAGGTACCTGGGTGGCTCAGTCGTTAAGCGTCTGCCTTTGGCTTGGGTCATGAACCCGGAGCCCCGGGATTGAGCCCCACATCAGGCTTCCTGCTTGATGGGAAGCCTGCTTCTCCCTCTCACTCCCCCTGCTTGTATTCCCTCTCTAGCTGTATTTCTCTATAACAAATAAATAAATAAATAAAATCTTAAAAAAAAATAGTGTTGATCCTCAGTGGCTCAGTTGGTTGAGCATCTGTTTTCTGAAGCTCAGTTCATGATTCTGGGGTCTCGGGATTGAGTGCTGAATCAGGCTTCCTGTTCAATGAGTTCACTTCTCCCTTCCCTCTGCCCTTTAGCCTGCTTGTGCTCTCTTTCTCTCTCTCACTCTCTCTCTCTCAAATAAATAAATAAAACCTTTAAAAAAAAGAAGTACTGGTTCCTTTTATTAGGTTTTAAATGTTATTATTATTATTATTTTCAATAGGCGTCATACTGAGGATGGAACCAAGAACAGGGTTCAAACTCGTGACCCTGACATCAAAAACTAAGCTAGGATCAAGAAGTCCAATGTTCAAAAGACTGAGCCATTCAGATGTCCCCAGATGTTATTTCTAAAAAGAATTTTTGGTCTTTCATTCTGCAGTTTTTAGGAATTAACAATTCTTTTATTAAGAAACAAAACTAAATTAAATATATTAAGGGGCCCATCACATGGTCAAATTTTGTAAGGATATAAAATATATTAAACAAACAAGATATATTTTTGTATTCATTTGAGATTTTGCCAAACACTGAACCATAAAAATACAGAGTTGGAAGAGCTGTTAATAATCATTTAGTCACTTGTTCTTGGGAAAACAGTCCTCTGAGAAATGGAACTCTGAATATTGCAAATCCATTGTTTCTTTCTTGAGAAGAGTGACATGTGTCAGCCTGCTAAAATATTCTTCCCATATCATTGTAAAAATCTTCTCCAAGCACGTAGCTTGTGTTTACTCTGGTACTAAAGATGACTGTGGATAAAAATATATCTGGATGAGAGAAGAATTTAATCTGTGATAATTTGATTATTAGTTTTATTGCCTTGAGCCTTGAAAACAAGGTATAAAATCACTTTCTGAAGAATTGTAGGTGATCCCTATGACTGTATAACTTGTTTGTTGTATAACTTGTTCTTGTTTTTAATATATATTTTGGTAGCTCTGACCAGAATGCAGAATTTGCATTTTTCAGTCTAAAATCAAGGCATGTAGAATTAGGATCAATCAGTTGGATACTAAGAAAAAAGCAGAACTGGCATGCTTAAGAGATTTTAGAAACATATTTTTGAGAGTCTTTTAATTCTGGAGATAAAATTAATGCCAGGGATGATAATATCCATGCTTCCAAGTAAAGTTATTATTGATATCAGATTTGTTTGGGAAAAAATTAAAATAAATCTGTATCCTTTTGGAAACAAACTGGGTACTTTTACTGTACAAACAACTAAATTCTACACTCTAAGACAGCAAAAATCTTATGGGGCCTGGTTAGAAAGGAAAGTAAAACCACTTGTCCTTGCAATGTCAACAGAATTGGGAAACATTTGGATGAGCCTCTTGTCTTGATAAGTCTCAGGGCAGAATAGTAGGAAATACAGTATTTTTAGCGCCTTTGTGTGTAGTAGCTATATTGATAAGTATAAAGACTCGTCTAAGCTTTTCCAAAGAACACATTGAGGTAGAAAATGTAGCCATTAAACTTTGCATCACTGATATGTAATTAAAGTGCTACTTTAGTGCACAGTCAACTTATTCATCAATGACTACAAAGAGTTTAAAGAGGAATAGAATACAATGATTATTATATTCATATCAGAAAGATACAAAATTAGCAACACTTCTGATTCAAAGAACAAGCAGAACATAATAAAGAAGTAGAATAATAATCAGTAGTAATCATTCTCTGTGATACAATATTTCAGAAACAAAGCAATTAGAGATCCATCTAAGTATTAACACAACTGAAGATAAACAATGAGCACACCCATCAGAAAGACTAAAATAAAAAGACAGACAATATTTAAGTATCTGTCAGGATGTGAAACAACTAGAACTCTTCAACTATGCTGATGGGAATGTAAATGCTGCAGTTTGGAAAACTGTTCGGCAGAATCTATTTAAGCTGACATACACATTACTTATAACCCACTAAATCTTTTCTTAGGTAAACTCAATATAAGTGTACATGTGTATGCATTCCTTAAGTGACACATAATGGAAGGTACATAGCTGAATAATATTCCATGGTATAAACATACCACTTCTTTACCCATTCATTAGTTGATGGACACTAGGGCTGTTTTCATAAGTTGGCTATTGTAGATAATGCTACTATAAACATCAAGGTGCATATATCCCTTTGAATTAGTATTTTTTTTACTCTTTGGGTAAATATCTCAGAGTGAAACTGCTGGATGGTAGGGAATTCTCTTTTTAACTTTCTAAGGAAACTCCATACTATTTTCCAGAGTGGCTGCATCAGTTTGCCTTTTCACCAACAGTGCAAGAGGGTTCTTCTTTCTCCGTATCTTCACCAACACCTGTTATTTCTTGTGCTGCTGAATTTAGAAGATGTGGTGTATATATGAAATCATATGGTGTTTGTGTTTGACCAACTTTGCTTAGCATAATACACTCTAGTTCAATCCATGTCATTGCAAGTGACAGGATTTCATTCTTTTTTATGGCTGAGCAGTATTCCATTATCTCTCTATAGCACATCTTCCATTATATATTGTATATTATACATTCCATTATATACATTATATTATATATGCTCATATATAATATATATTTAGGTATATATCCTAAGAAATATCAGAAAGACTAAAATAAAAAGACAGACAATATTTAAGTATCTTTCAGGATGTGAAACAACTAGAACACTTCAACTATGCTGATGGGAATATAAATACTACATTTAGGGATATATACTCATATATAATATATATATTAGGGATAAGAGAAAATTTTCCTAATTTGGTGAAGGTAGCAAGCATCAAAATCCAGGAGGCACAGAGAACCCCCCAAAATCAATAAAAATAGGTCCACATCCAGTCATCTAAGAGTAAAACTTACTAGTCTCAGTGACAAAGAGAAAATCCTGAAAGCAGCTCAGGAGAAGAGGTCTGTAATCTACAATGCCAGAAATATTAGATTGGCAACAGACCTACCTACAGAGACCTGGCAGACTAGAAAGGACTGGCATGATATATTCAGAGCACTAAACAAGAAAAATATGTAGCCAAAAATACTATATCCAGCTGTCATTGAAAATAGAAGGAGAGAGAAAAATCTTTCAGAACAAACAAAAACTAAAAGAATTTGCAAACACCAAACCAATCCTAAAGGAAATATTAAAAGGAGTCCCCTAAGCAAAGAGAGATAGACCAGAAGGGAACAGAGACGATATACAGTAACAATTACCTTACAGGCAATACAGTGCACTAAATTCATATATTTCAATAGTTATCCTGAATGTAAATGGGCTAAATGCCCCAATCAGAAAACACAGGGTATCAGAATGGATTGGAAAAAAAAAAAGACCCATCTATATGTTATCCCCAAGAAACTCATTTTAGACCCAAAGACACCTCCAGATTTACAGTGAGGGGGTGGATAACAATTTGCCATGCAAATGGACATCAAAAGAAAGCTGGGGTGGCAATCCTTATATTAGACAAATTAGATTTTAAGCCAAAGACTATAATAAGAGATGAGGAAGGATACTGTAACATATTTAAAGGATCTGTCAAACAAGAAGACCTAACAATTTTAAATATATATGCCCCTAACATGGGAGCAGCCAGTTATGTAAACCAATTAATAACTAAACCAAAGAAACACATCAACAATAATACAATAAGAGTAGGGGACTTTAATATCCCCCTTACTGAAAAGAGCAGATCGTCTAAGCAAAAGATCAGCAAGGATATAAAGGCTTTAAATGACACACTGGACCAGATGATGTCACAGATGTGTTCAGAAAACTTCCATCCCAAAACAACAGAATACACATTTTTCTGTAGTGCACATGGAATATTCTCCAGAATAGATCACATCCTGCGTCATAAATCAGGTCTCAACTGGCACCAAAAGACTGGGATCATTTCCTGCATATTTTCAGACCACAATGTTTTGATACTAGAATTTAACCACAAGAGGAAAGCTGGAATGAACTCAAATACATGAAGGCTAACTGGTGTCCTACTAAAGAATAAGTGGGTAAACCAGGAAATTAAAGAAGAATTTTAAAAATTCATAGAAACAAATGAAAATGAAAACACAACTGTTCAAAATCTTTGGGACAGAGCAAAGGCAGTCTTGAGAGGAAAGTGTATAGCAATACAAGCCTTACTCAAGAAACAATAAAGGTCTCAAGTACACAACCTCACCATACACCTAAAGGAGCTAGAGAGAGAACAGCAAAGAAAATCAAAACCGAGAAGGAGAAAAGAAATAACAAAGATTAGAGCAGAAATCAATGAAATATAAATCAAAAGAACAGTAGAACAAATCAATGAAACTCGGAGGTTGTTCTTTGATAGAAGTAACAAGATTGATGAACCCCTGGCCAGACATATCAAAAAGAAAAGAGAAGGACCCAAATTAATAAAATCATGAATGAAAGAGATCAGAACCAACACCAATGAAATGCAAACAATTATAAGAACATATTATGAGCAACTATACACCAGCAAATTTGACAATCTGGAAGAAATGGATGCATTCCTAAAGAGATATAAACTACCAAAACTGAACCAGGAATAAATAGAGAACTTGAACAGAACCATAACCAGTAAGGAGATTGAAGCAGTCATCAAAAATCTCCCAGCAAACAAGAGCCCAGGGCCAGATCACTTACCAGGGGAATTCTACCAAACATTTAAAAAAGAATTAATATCTATTCTCCTGAAACTGTTCCAAAAAATAGAAATGGAAGGAAAACTTCCAAACTCATTTTATAAGGCCAGTATTACTTTGATCCCAAAACGTGACAAAGACCCCATCAAGGGAGAGAATTACTGACCAATATCCTTGATGAACACAGATGCAAAAACTCTCACCAAAACACTAGCCAATAGGATCCAACAGTACATTAAAAGGATTATTTACCATGACCAAGTGGGATTTATTCATGGGCCACAAGTTTGCTTCAATGTCTGCAAATCATCAATGTGATACAGTACATTAATAAAAGAAAGAAAAAAAACCATATGATATTCTCAATAGATGCTGAAAAAGCATTTGACAAAGTTATTTTTTGTCAGCATCCTTTCTTGATCAAAAGTCTTCACAGTGTAGGGATTGAGGGTATATACCTCAATATCATAAAATCCATCTATGGAAAAACCCACAGTGAATATCATTCTCAATGGGGAAAAACTGAGAGCTTTTCCCCTAAGGTCAGGAACATGGCATTCAACATAGTACTAGAAGTTCTAGCCTCAGCAGACAACAAAAAGAAATAAAAGGCATCCAAATTTGCAAAGAAGTCAAACTCTTACTCTTTGCAGATGATATGATACTTTAGGTGGAAAACCCAAAAGACCCCACTTCAAAACTGCCAGAACGCATACAAGAATTCAGTAGTCAGGTTATAAAATCAATGCATAGAAATCAATTGCATTTCTACACACCAACAGCAAGACAGAACAAAGATAAATTAAGGAGTCAATCCCATCTATGATTATACCCAAAACCATAAGATACCTAGGAATAAACCTAACCAAAGAGGCAAAGAATCTTTACTCAGAAAACTATAAAGTATTCATGAAAGAAATCGAGAAAAACACAAAGAAATGGAAAAACATTGCATACTTATGGATTGGAAGAACAAATATTGTGAAAATGTCTATGCTACCCAAAGCAGTTTACACATTTAATGCAATCCCTATCAAAATGCCATCAACTTTTTTCAAAGAATGGAAAATTTTAGAAATAATCCTAAAATTTATATAAACCTGAAAAGACCCCAGATAGCCAGAAGAATGTTGAAAAAGAAAACCGAAGTTGGTGGCATCACAATCCAGACTTCAAGCTCTATTACAAAGCTATAATCATCAAGACAATATGGTACTGGCATAAAAATATAGATCAATGGAACAGAATAGAGAGCCCAGAAATGGATCCTCAACCCTGTGGTCAACTCATCTTCAACAAAGCAGGAAAGAATGTCCAATGGAAAAAAAGACAGTCTTTTCAACAAATGGTGTTGGGAAAATTGGACAGCCATATGCAGAAGAATGAAACTGGACCATTTCCTTATACCACACACAAAAATAGACTCAGGAATCCAACAAAATCCTTGAGAACAGAGGCAGCAATCTCTTGGACCTCAGTGCAGCAACTTCTTCCTAGAAACATCACCAAAGGCAAGGGAAGCAAGGAAAAAAATGAGCTATTGGGACTTCATCAAGAGCAAAAGCTTTTGCACAGCAAAAGAAATAGTCAACAAAACCAAAAGACAACTGAGAGAATGGGAGAAGATATTTGCAAATGATATATCAGATAAAGGGCTATTACCCAAAATCTATAAAGAACTCCTTGAACTCAACACCCAAAGAACAAATAATCCAATCAAGAAATGGGCAGAAGTCATGAACAGACATTTCTCCAAAGAAGACATCCAAATGGCCAACAGACACATGAAAAAGTGTTCAACAACCCCAGCATCAGGGAAATACAAATCAAAACCACAGTTAGATACCACCTTACACCAATACACCAGTCAGGAAACAACAGATGTTGGCAAGGATGCAGGGAAAGGGGAACCTCCTACACTGTTGGTGGGAAGGTAAGCTGGTGCAGCCACTCTGGAAAACAGTATGATGATTCCTCAAAAAGTTGAAAATAGAGCTACCCTAGGACCCAGCAATTGCACTACTGGGTATTTACCCTAAAGATACAGGGTGCCTGGGTGGCTCAATGGGTTAAAGCCTCTGCCTTTGGCTCAGGTCATGATCTCAGGGTCCTGGAATCGAGGCCCTCATCAGGCTCTCTGCTCCGCAGGGAGTCTGCTTCCTCCTCTCTCTCTGCCTGCGTCTCTGCCTGTTTGTGATCTATCTCTCTCTGTCAAATGAATAAATAAAATCTGTAAAAAAAAATTTTTTAAAAAGATACAAATGCAGTTATCCAAAAGGGCATATGCACCCAAATGTTTATAGCAGCAATGTCCACAATAGCCAAACTAGGTGAACCTGTATTTGTGTATGTGTGAGTTAGTCCAAATCTTCTGAGGAGTAGATGTCAGGTTTAGATATGCAAGAAGTTTATTAGAGTAAAGACAGGTGGGAGAAAATGGGGAGGGAGTTGGAGGAGGGTATGAAAATCAGCAGAGGGGGCAGGTCTGATCCAGAGTCAAGGTAAGAGTGAAAGGTATATCAGATGGTGGCATCTGGGACTGCAGTGCAGTTCAAAGGAAAGTTTGGTAAGGTCATCTGGGAATTATAAAGCCAGAGTGACCCATCAGAGGAGATCTTCCTTTCCCAGGAAGGGGATCTACCATAGCATCCCTGTTTTGCTTCCTTGTCAATGAGGAGAAATACTTGAGAAGGCTGGCATTAATGCAAAACCAATGATGGATTTCAGGGCATCGTAGCTAAAGTCAAGAGTCAGTTAGGCTCCTTGTAGTTGGAAATCTGAGAGGCACACTTTCTTGACTGCTACCATGAAGAAGACAAAGCTGTGACAGTCAGTGCTGGCAAAAGACTCTTCAAGAAAAGAGCCCTGCTTGATAACATTTGCCAATTTCTGAGGTGTAAATACTTTCATCATAACTCTTTTCAAGATACCAAAGTTTTCACAACTGCCTGGTAGTTTCTGAGTGTCTAATAATCTCTTCTGAAGCCAGCACACCACTGCTTATAAAGTTTATCTCTACAAACAAGGGCAAAGCCATAGTTAGAAAAGGAAAAACCTTAACAACTTTCTGAATAAAGTCTTATGTTTTCTTTTTTTTCCCCTAAAGTAAGTTAATTGGCTAAAACCAAAAGGGGAATGCTCCCTGAGTAGGCTAACAGAATTACTAGGGAGGGCAGTTCTACTTCTTGTGAGATTTCTGGGAAACCTTGTGATTTGTGACATATACATGCAATGTGTATCTCTGTGTCCTTATGTTGGCATTTCCCCTTTACTTAAGCCATGTCTGTACTTCTTATCCCAGTATTTCTTTTTTTTTCTTTTTTTTAAATATTTTATTTATTTCTATTTATTTGTGAAGGAGAGAGTGACAGAGAGCATTAGAGAGGAGAAGGTCAGAGGGAGAAGCAGACTCCCTGTGGAGCTGGGACCCCGATGTGGGACTTGATCCTGGGACTCCAGGATGGTGACCTGAGCCGAAGGCAGTGGCTTAACCAAATGAGCCACCTAGGTGCCCCCTCCCTCTTTTTCAACAGTTTGCTCACCGGGATGTTGGCTCAAGACTATGGCTTTTAAATACTTTTATTTTTAAAATACTTTTAAATATTTGAATATTTAAGTACTTGGATATCAGAAAGCAAATGAAGTCAAGAACAATGAAAGCCATCAAAAATAGCAAACACTGAGTGGCTCAGTCATTAAACATCTGTCTTCAGCTCAGGTCATGATCCCGGAGTCCTGGGATCAAGCCCTGCATCAGGCTTCCTGCTTGGTGGAGAGCCTGCTTCTCCCTCTTTCACTCCCCCTTCCTGTGTTTCCTCTCTAGCTGTGTTTCTCTCTGTCAAATAAATAAATAAAATCTTTAAAAAAATAGCAAATGCTGGTATAAATTTAACTAAAACCAGTATGCTCTAGAAATAAGTTCACCCAACCATAGCTAACTAAGAGTCTTTTTTGTATCACTGATCAGTTGATTGTTGCACTCTTCCTGAAGAGCACATTTAAAGACAACATGTATTCATGATTACACAGACCCCATGTGGCTAGCCAGTATATAGCTAAGGGTAATGTAGCCAACAAAATATGCTGGTCAATGGAGCCCCTAAAACTTGAGCTGTTGATTTTTTCTTTGGGCCATAAATTAAGGGATAAACTATAGCATTAAACTATAGCTCATATAATATTCTAGTTATGTGAATTTCTAGCAAAGGCAAAGATCCTTTTTAAATTAGTAGAATCCAGTGTATCCAATGTATGATCTCATTCAAATAATGTAAGTTTCTTTTGTCTCCATCACTTCACATCCCTAAGTGATAAGTAGAGCCTAGGTGGCCGATGGTAATGCACCTCAAATCAACTCACACACTCTTCTTAGAGAAGTCCTGGTGAGAGTAATGAAGTGATATTATTGAACATCCAATACTGAGCACTGTGCTGAGAATACGAAGGTGTGCAGTAATCTCCACAAAAGCCCACTGAGACTCAGAGAAGACCCATAAAATCAAAACAGCAAGACAGGAGCATAGAGAACAGAGCTCCTACCTTTGACTCAGGGGTTTTCAGTGTTCCCACACATCATTTAGAGGACAAAGACTAAGGTGTCATGAGTGATCCTACATAAAATAGTAGTAAAACACAGACTTCCTTAAAACTTTTCCCAAGTGACTGACCTTTATCTTGTTAATTTGTCATAGTCTTCCTCCACTTTAAAAATAAATATAATAATTAGTACAATGTTACAAATTTAACTTTATTTAAGAAGCTTCTAAGTAATACCCATTTACTACTAGGACCATGTTATAGGTTAAATTCTGTCTAACCCTCCTATCCAAATTCATACATTGAAATTTGAATGCCCAGTATCTCAGGATATGACTTTATTTGGGCATAGGGTCATTGTAGATGTAATCACTTAAGATAAGGGCATACTGGAATAAAGTGGGCATCTAATCCAATATATCTAGTGTCCTGATAAAAGGAAAAATATACACACATGGGGAAAATGTCATGTGAAGATGAAGACTGGGATGAAGGTGATGCTTCAATCGAGACAAAGAACAACAAACTATCAGGAGTGAGATGAGAGGTGTGGGACAGATTCTCCCTCAGAGCTCGCAGAATGAACCCACCTGCTGACACCTTGATCTCATACTGCTAGTCTCTGGAGCAATGAGACAATACATTTCTGGTGGTTAAGCCATCCAGCTTGTAATACATTGCAACAGCAGTCCTAGCAGGCAAATACAGACTATCCAAAGAAAATCAATAGAAAATAATGAGAAGCAGTCTGTGTTCTTGCTATAGTGGAGTTATGTGAGACAGTGTGCATTCTTTCTTTCCAGGGAATCTGCTACTGCAACTCTTTTTAAGAAAATTCTTAGCTAGAAGTTCTCATGATATGTGACAAAGGAGCATTGACAAGTTGTTGACATAGTGTTAACTCCTCATTCTCCTCCTGCATAGCCCTACAAATAATCTAAGATGAGTTTCTTCACACTTCAAAACAGTATAAAATGCTAGCTGGAGAGTTATTATAAAAAATTCTGTTGATGGGCACCTTGGCTCTTTCCACAGTTTGACAGATGAATGGATAAAGAAGATGTGGTACATATATACAATGGAATACTATGCCTCCATCAGAAAGGATGAATATCCAACTTTTGTAGCAACATGGACTGGACTGGAAGAGATTATTCTGAGTGAAATAAGCCAAGAAGAGAAAGTCAAGTATCACATGGTTTCACTTACTTGCAGTGCATGAGGGGTAACCTGGAGGACAGTGGGAGAAGGAAAGTAAATGGGAACTAGGGTAATCCAGGGAGGGAAATGAAGCAACAGACACTTTGGACACAGAAACAAACTGAGGGACTTGGAGGGAGGGGGGTGGAGGGATGGGAGAGCCTAGTGGTGGGTACTGGGGACACCTAAAGCGTGGAGCACTGGGTGTGGGGAATGGGGAATGAATCTTGGAACACTGGAAAAAAAAAATTAAGTAACAATAAAAAAAAATTCTGTAACATGATGTGAATATACATGAAAAGTAATCAGTCATTGGTAGTTTTAAATATATTGTCCTAAGTGAGCTGAAAGACTTAAAATCCTAAAGATGTAAATTTTCCCCCAATTGATTTATAGGTTTGATGCTATCTCAACCAAAATTTTAGTTGGGATTTTCATGAAACTTGACAAGTTGAATTTAAAATTGATATGAAAAATATCCTGGAATAGCTAAGACTCTTCTTATTGCTGTTGTTTTTAAGATTTATTTATTTATCTTAGAGAGAGAGAATATGAGTGGGGGGAAGAGGGAGAGGGAGAAAAGAGGGAGAGAAGCAGACTCCTTGCTGAACATGGGGGCTGACATGGGGCTTGACCCCACAACCCTGAGATCATGACCTGAGCCAAAATCAAGAGTCAAGCATTCAAATGACTGAGCCACCTAGCCA
>PITA01018571.1:0-39983 GCA_004023965.1 Spilogale gracilis
TTATCATGAATTTGACAAGCCAGTTTTTATTTTTTATTTTTTTTTAAGGTTTTAATTAATTGACAGATAGAAACACAGTCAGAGAGGGAACACAAGCAGGGGGAGTGAGAGAGGGAGAAGCAGGCTTCCCGCCGAGTAGGGAGCCCGATGTGGGACTTGATCCCGGATATCCGGGATCATGACCTGAGTCGAAGGCAGTCACTTAACCAACTGAGCCACCCAGGCGCCCGACAAGCCAGTTTTTAAAAACAGTCTTTATCAAATATAAATTACGTAAACATAAAATTAAATAAATTATATTAAAATCAAAGGCAATGAATAATCAAGATGAATTACTTCCTAATTTGTTCTGGAGCATTTCACTACATATATGCCCTTAAGAATGGACGTATGTCTATTCTTTCTATATGGTAGCAATAGTATAGAATGGTGGGCCATTGGGGATTTTCATCCCCCTGTATATTTAATGAGGCCATGTTGGTCACTGAAATCAATCCTGATGGGAGTGCATTAATCACAGAGATTTTTCAAATGCCAAAACCAGGGGTTAATTTACCATTATGTTGATTGCTTGGACTTAAAAACATGAAAGGAAAAATATCAATAATTCATATTAAACTTAAAATCGTGTTGTGTCTGCAGCCATTTCAGTGAGAACACAGTTCAAAAAAAAAGGAAATATAACAGTATTTGGAAACTGCGATCTTATTCAACAAAAACGTTGCTAACATCATTGAGGAGTGAAGTTCCCTCTTGTTTCTCTTTCATCATATTGTTATCATAAAATATTCATGTTAAGACTGAATTCATTCATTGATGAATAAGTGCTGAAACAGATAGTAGTCAAGAATTTCTTTGTGGTCTGATTTTATGAATAAATAGCTAAATTGTACATAGACTGGTTACACATACAAGGAATTTACTATAAAAGGTATTCTATATTTTTATAATTATTTGTAAATCGAGTGCTACTCGCTCTTAAAACAGTAACATTTATAATAAATTTAGATGACGTTCATAACAAAATTTATAATAAAGTTATTAATAAAAACAGATACATTTTTCCCCTAGAGAGTCATGTCAACATTTGATAACACAGTATTAACTACCTCATATTGCCTGAAAAGAGAAAATTCTCATTTAATTAGATTCAGTGTGTGTGGAGCTTGTCCATTTGTACGACAAATAAGGCAAAAATAAGTTATAATTGAATTTCACTAACTCTGCCCCGCTAAGAATAATAAGAAGATCAGGGACAAACTCTCTATTCACTGTAACAGATATCAAGAACTCCTTACACTGCTATCGATTTAGAGGGCCAAAAGCTCACTTTCTGACTTCATTAACAGAGCAAGGTCGCTCCAGACTTCAGACATACATGAGCTAATACATATTGCCAGCTCAGATATAGCTCAATATTGCTTAGCCATTGCATTTAATAGAGACCAAATTCTAAAAAGAAAACTGAAAAACTCTGTCTCAAATTGCCAGAAAAATGGAGGAATCATTATGTCAGGCGAGGACAGGAGAGAAAACAGGCATGTCAGACATTTTATACCCTAGTCCAATTACATCAACTTTAGCAACTGCATGAAGAGTCCCGTTCTGACTTCTGTGCTTGTCTGGAGAAAGATAGCTTCTTGGCCACCTCTCTCCAAATACATGTTGTTACTTCCGTAAGTGAGAATATTTCAAGAGAACCTTCAACCCTTCTGAGGAACAGGAACCTTGGCTCCTCCTCCATGCCTAATCCACCTTGAAGAGATTGTTGAGAGAAACTTTCTTAGCACTCAGCTAAAACAACCACATATCAGATTCTTAATTGCCACATGAAATATAAGACAGTCCCCCCGCAAGGCCTTGGTCCCAATCCTGCTGGGTTTCTTCATTCCTTACTGAGCTTACTGCTGCCAATGTCAGACAATCCCTATTCTACCATTCTCTGAAACAAATACATAAATAAGTATTCTCACTTTTGTATTTATTTTGCTACTCTCTACTCTTCTTTGCTTCTTTTTGTTATCTACTGCCTTCTTGGCCACTGTTCAATCACTAAAACATTAGCACATGCCTTGTGGACTCTTTCTATACTACTCTTACAGTCCTTCCATAATTCTGAATGATTTATTTTTAATTTATATTTATTTATTTATTTCACAGAGAGAAGGAGATCACAAGTAAGCAGAGAGGCAGGCAGAGAGAGAGGAGGAAGCAGGTTCCCTGCTGAGCAGAGAGCCTGATGCGGCCTTGATCCCAGAACCCTGAGATCATGACCTGAGCTGAAGGCAGAGGCTTAACCCACTGAGCCACAGAGACGCCTGTTTTTCTGAATGATTGGAAGACTCATTTTTGTGACCCACTCAACAGCCTCAGACATATTAGCTTTTTACCTCCTTATCTCCAGTGACCCATTTCACTCAATTCTGTACCTCTACATGTTCACACTGTCAACCTCACTCTACTTTGTTCTTGTCAGCATCTGAAATGTTAGCATCTTGTTAGCATCTGTTCGCATCTGAAAACTCATATATTCCACTCTGTAATCATGACCTCTAATCCCAGATTGCTTGATCAATTTTTTTCCGATAGATTGGTGTTTCAAGCTCTGTGTGAAGATCAGTCTACACATCTTTCCAATTTAGTCTCACATAGCAGTCCTTGACAGTATTTGCTGAGACTCCTAATTGCAGAAGTTTGATCACTCTTTTTAAAAAATATTTTATTTATTTATTTATTTGAGAGAGAGAGAGAGAGTGAGTGAGAGAAAGCATGAGAGGGGAGAAGTTCAGAGGGAGAAGCAGACTCCCCGCAGAGCTGGGAGCCCAATGCAGGACCTGATCCCGGGACTCCAGAATCATGACCTGAGCTGAAGGCTGTGGCTTAACCAACTGAGCCACCCAGGCACCCCTAGTTTGATCACTCTTTTAGCCTCTCCTGTGTCCTTTCCCCTCTGCTATATCTGTCAATAGTCATGTTCTGGAGGAATCCATGAGAGTTGACCCCATACTTGCCACCAGGTTGTTGAATTAAGCTGACAACACCTCCATACTCATGAAAAATAGAGGCACTCTAAACTCATGGTCCCCAAACACTGTGTTATACTCCACACTCGTTGACTTTTGTATTATGTTTCAGAGATCATATTTGTCCTTAGTATCTTCCATCAGAAAGTAAGAGTTTATTTTAACTTTCTATGGGCCACTATTCATTATCTTCCTTGTAGGTGAGTTCATCTATGAGATAAAAATCCCCAAGCGAGAAGAAGCCTGTGTCCCAAAATGAACTGATGAAGCAGAATTACCACACATTTTAAAACTTCCTCATTTTAGTGTAAGTCTACATTTTAGTGTAAGTTTACATTAAGTGTCACCTACAGATGAGTGGTAGTCTACACACTGTTCCCAGCTCATGATGGGAAATGTAAAACAAGTAAGAGTACTATATTTGGAATTTTTTATATTCAATTGACTTCCTTGAGATATTTTATTGTGTTTCCCAAAGTGACCTTCCTATGATGAATTAAAAAAAAAAAATTACTTGCCATAGTGGCTTACACAGCATTGTCAATTGTTACATAAAAGAGAAAGACCCCTCTATTTAAGGTAAGTCACTGAAATTTCAGGTCTCTATAGCACCCAACTAGGTATGCATCCTAGCAAAATACACTTTACTAAATGTAATGGATTTCCTTCCTTTTCTCCATGAAATTATTTTAATTGTTCAATATCTTTAATTTTCCATTACTACATATGTCCATATGCCCTCAGGATATTACCTGATTTTCTATTAGCAGAACTACTAGATCTCCTTCTTTTTACCCACAAAGTTATTCCAATTGTTTAATATCTTTAATTTTTCCATTACTATTATATCCATATTCACTTAGGATATTACCTGAATTTCTATTACCAGAAGTAAGAGGAACAACCTACATGGAATCCTTTCCACTTTATATCATCAGTCACAGAAATAGGACTACTTTGGAAAAAAATGTCATTCTGTATATCTATATTAGTCAGAGTTCTCCAAAGACAGAGAATGAATAGGATATATGTGGATATATATGTATATATGTATACATATATATCCACATATATATATATAACTATATAATCAACAACATATATGAAAATTAATTATAGGAATTTAATTTGGAAGCCAGAAAGTCCCACCATCTTCTATCTACAAGCTGGAGAACAAGTAAACCTGGTGGCCTAGCCCAAATGTGAAGATCTGAGAACCAGTTGAGTCACTAGCTGAGGGCAGGAGATGGATGTACTAAATCAAAAAGAAGGGAAATTTGTTCTTCCTTCATATTTTTATTCTATTTAGGCCCTGAATGGACTGGATGGTGCCCATTCGCACTGGTGAGGGCAATCTTCTTTACTCAGTCTATTGATTCAGGTGCTAACCCTCTGGAAACATCCACACGGACACACCCAGATATCATATTGTAACAGCTTTAAAGAACTAGGGAGTGAACATCCTTAGTTCAGTCAAGTTGACACATAAAACCATCACAATATCTCTTCTTCACTCTGGGACTGATTCCCCCCAATGTTGCCCTGGAATTGTCTCTGCTTGGCCTCTCTGTTCCTTCTGAGTTTGAGTTACAGCATGTGTTCTTCCCTGTCCTGGTTCATTCTATTTCATTCTTATCTACTCCTTTCCTTTGACTTAACAATGTAACCCTAGCACGTCATGGAACCTGACCTCCTCAGAATGTAAGTACTTTGGAATTAATTATTCCAATGAACATGCTGGATATTTATTTTGCTAGACCTTCCCACAGAACTGTCACTCTTGTCTGTTCTTGAGCTCTTGAAATAAGTTCTTTCCTCTGGCATTTTCATGTTATCCTGTTCTGGGGACCTCTCCAACCTTTAGTTCTTAGCTTTCTTTGCAGGCTCCAACTGTTTTATTTATTCCTGAGGTCATGGTTACCAAGCATTCTGACATAGGCCCAGGGTGCCTAAAAATAGCATCCCACTAGTTTAGAAAAAGTTTCAAATTTCTCTTTTTTTTAAATTTTATTTATTTAACAGAGAGAAACACAGCCAGAGAGGGAACACAAGCAGGGGGAGTGAGAGAGGGAGAAGCAGGCTTTCTGCCAAGCAGGGAGCCCGATGTGGGACTGGATCCTGGGTCTCCAGGATCATAACCTGAGCCGAAGACGGACATTTAATGACTGAGCCACCCAGGCGCCCCAAAGTTTCAAATTTCTTCACATGCTTTTTGGTTTTTCATATAACTTTAGCTCACTATGCCATCCTTGTATTCTAGGTTCTAGTCACACCAATATTATAGATTACATATTGTATGCATACATATATACATGTATGTATATACACACACTCATATGCGTGTGTGTGTGTGTATATACAAAATTTTCTAGAGTATTCAGGACATAGCACATCCTTGAAAATGCTTTTATTAATCTTCTTTAGTATTCTTTCAAGCTCCAGATTAGAAGCCTTTTTGTACGTTCTTACACTGAGTTAGCAGCCCTGGCACGGACTTCCATCATAGACTTCACCATCCATATAAGAGACTTATTACATTACCTTATCATGTAAATTGCTTGTTTTATTCTGTTTCCCTCTAGACTGCAAATGAAACTACAGGTCTGAGTCCCTCTGGCCAACTCCACTAGCTACAGTACTTAGCACGGTGCCTGGAACATAATATGGTTGATGAACTACCTGCTGAATAAAAAATGCATTACTATTTTCAGAGCTGAGCGGGGATGTGCACCTTAGAGTAAAGGAGGAGCTGGAATTGTAGAGTTGAAACGATTCAGGAGAATTTTAACACAAAGGAGATACATACCCTTCCACAGCTAAATATTTATGCTATTTTTAATCATCCCTAATCTATTTTTCATAACATCTGTCATATCCATTATATAAACCTAGTGCTACTGGATATTATTTTCATATTGAATGGAAACAGCAAAATTTGTAGAAACGATTACTACAGTGGTTTTCCAATTTTTTTCTTTAAAAAGAATGATCTAAATTTGAATGTTTTGCTTTTAGAATACACTAAATGGAATATAGTACTGAGGAAGAAATCAGAAATGTATTTTCTTAGCAAACACAGAACACCCCCCACACCAGAGATTTACTTCCTATTCACCAGTAGATTGTTAAGGCAATTGTAAGCTATGGTCCAGTTGCTTTAGTCAGTAGCGTAAAATGAGAGATAAGGTGTTTACCTAAGCCAGATGTAAAATACAATATGTGGATAGAAATGACCTATAATATTTCACAGATGGCTGTGTACATTACATCTAAAATGCTTCCCAGAAGCGAGGGTGCACGTTCCCTCTGGCTTTGCTGCTTATCTAGGGAATGTCGGGAGCCAAAGGGACAGATGCTGCGTTTGTCACCTTCACATCTGTTTCCCTTCTCTCCATGATGCAATGCATCAGTTCACTGAGGAAAAGATAGGCAAACACTTCCCAGTATATGAGATGAGCTATTAGACACACTCCCAACGGCCTTCACTCTTAGAGCTGAAATTTCCTAAAGGAGGGAACCCATCAGGAAGACAATGGCCATGTTAACAATAGTGTTATACAAAACTATGAACTGGCAGGTTATGTTGACATTTAAGAAAAGATCTCAATGTGGCATTGCCTGGAAGGATTAAATACATGACCTCTTCTCCTGCTGTGCACAATTTTAAATAATGTTCATAAAAAACACATCTAAATGCTTACCCTCTGGAAATGTTTACAAGTTGCTTTGGTAATGAGCTGATTTTTCATAGTTGGTCTTTGCAACCATGTTTTCCATACATAGCAATCAATATGTAGAAATTAGCTCATGTCAGAAGCGGAGCTCTTATGCTACTTGGCCATAACCCCCTACATGTAGTACAAAATGTAGAAAATGTATGAAGTCATAGCTATCATTACCTCCCACTGCAAATGGTGTTGACTTATATAGCACCTTAAAAATTTCTTTTGAATTTGTGTCACTGTTATTGTTTTACCCCATTAAGAATGTAAGTTCTAGGGGCGCCTGGATGGCTCAGTCACTAAGCATCTGTCTTCTACTCAGGTCAAGATCCCAGAATCCTGGGATCAAGCCCCAGATCAGGCTCCCTGCCCAGTAAGGGGCTGCTTCTTCCTCTCCCACTGTTTGTGCTCCCTCCCTCACTGTGTCTGTGTTGAATAAATAAATGAAATCTTTTTTAAAAAGAATAATGTTACCTTTAAAAAAATTACATAAGTTCCATCAGACACATGCCTATTTTTGCAGAAAAATAGAAGTAATCTCCAAAATATTTTTTTTTTTGATTCACAGAGACATGGGATATAGAGACCTTGTTTTCAGATGTGAATGTGTCCAAACTTTGCCTCATCTGTTAGTATGATTGGGAAGATCACATGAAAACATGCTCTCAAAGCTCAGAGGTTATTAACAATAAACAGGAACTGAGTTAAGTTTTTAACACATCTACATAATGTAAACATAAGGATTTGAATAAATCTGAGCTTTTATCTAAAAATAAAAAAGAGAAAGAGAGACTTTCACAGGACAGCATTTATTACCTTCATAATAAGGATATGTTTCTCAGTCGTCCCAGAGACATAAAAGGGCCGTGGGGGAGAGGCCGGCAATAGGGAATGTGTGTGGCTCTAAGCGTGGGAGGATGTTGCCTGCAGTGGGTCCACTTGAGGTAACCACTGAAGCTGGCATTTGTAGATTGATTGGCTAGTGATTGATTGCTTAATTTTTATTTCACCTACTGCTAAAGGAACCACAGTCCCCCAAAAGACTCTGAATTTTCTCTCTCTGTAACTAAAATGGACTAATTTAAGATTTCATCTTGGGTGCCTGGGTGGCTTAGTCATTTAAGCATCTGACTTGATTTCAGTCAGGTCATGATCAGGTCACGAGATCAAGCCCCATGTTAAGCTCTATGTTGGGCTCCATACTCAGCAGGAAGTCTGCCTGGAATTCTCTCCCTCTCCCTCTGCTCCAACCCCTCCAAATATATAAATAAATCTTAAAAAAAAAAAAAGACTTCATCTCAACTGTCACTTTTCCCCAATCTAATTGTATTTTCATCCAAAAATCTTCCCAATTGGTCTGTCTGTTCTTCTACAAATTCTCTGACCTGTTGTTTTTTTAATAAAGGTTTTGTTTATTCATTTGAGAGAGTGAGAGCTAGAGAGAGAGAGAACTCACACAGAGGGAGAGAGTGAGAGAGAAGCAGACTCCCCACGGAGCAGGGAGCCTGACACAGGGCTCAACCCCAGGACCCCACGATCAAGACCTGAGCCAAAGGCAGACACTCAACCAACCGAGCCACCGAGGTGCCCCTCTGTACTGGTTTTAATACCCGATTCTTGCTTCCTCAATTATTTTGCCAATTTGTTATATTAACAACAGACTGTATTTTAATAAAGTTGTTTCAGGTTGTTTAATGAGGTTCCAGTTCTTATATATGGGATTCAAAGGCCCTCCATCCCTTCAACAAGTTCCCACAAAAGACTTGTCTTTCACCATGCGCCCCCCAGCATACTTTGCATCTCATCCACCCATAACATGCCATTGCCCCTCTGGTTGATTCCAGGTACACCTGCCCTTTTGGAAATGGAAGGCCTCCCAAATGTCTCCTACTTATGTAGCTCTCTGTATATGCACACCCTCTCTCTGACAGTATCAGTACTAAAATCTGTTGTTTAGTTTCACATCATAAAATAGTTATATTCTATACACCCATTACTCTAATTAATTTTGGAAGTAATTAGCAATGGTTTTGTAGGAGTGTAATTATCATAAGATATAGAAAATAGTGAATCTTGGCCGTTTTTCAAGGATCCATGAGGAAGTATCCGGTTCAAGTATTTTCTAATCGGAAACAAATATAGCTGAAAGGCACAGTGCAGGACACTTAGAGTGGGGGAGGGGATCCTAAGCACATCCTCATTGTGGGATCATTTGCATTATTCCGTAATTAGCCCTTTGCTTTTATGTTAATGAAAACAGGTGATGTAAATTATGTTGATAATGATCCTTTTTCTCAAAACAGAATTTAAATGTAGTCTCCTGAATGTAGCCCCATAAAAACTGAATGATAAAATCAGAGAAATAATAAAACGGAAGGCTAAAACATAACTTATCAAAAGGCATAAAATCATGACTCTAATACATATTATATATTATACACACACACATACTCATAATATATAACATATAAAGCATGTGTGAAGGATTTTAAATCCATATTGAGGAAACTAGGCAAGTGTACGACCAGAGTCAAAGGATAAGTTGGAGAAACATATGCCCCTATGCATCTGTATATATATATAGCTACACAAAGATACATATTTAGACACAGAGCCACAGGTTGACTCACTGAAGATCACATCATCCAACACAGAGGAGCCAGAGTCCCCATCGCCCGCCTCCCTTTTGTGGCAGTTTAATGCCTCTTGCCCAACTGAGAAACATATCTTTACTGTGGGGATAAATAATGTCCTCTGAAAGCATCCCTCCTTCTCTCTCTTTTTAGTTTCATATCTCTATATGTCTCTACATCACCTACATCTATACGTAGAAGAGGATATGCATTCTTCTGTAGACTTAAAGCTGACTTTTTTGGAATAGAGGAGGTTTTAGAGAGATCCCTGGTTGGGAGAGTTGAGTAGAATCTCCAAAGAGCAGAATTAATTTATAAGTCCATAAGAACGAATTACAATGCATTGCTATCAGTTATTTACACAAAATTATAAAATAGCTCAAAGGTAATGAAAAGCAACCTGAAAATGTATGCCTTAAGCAATGAATAATTTCCCATTGGAAACATCTAGTGATCTTTTTGGCTTATGCCAACCTTCCTTACAGAAATAAGAGTGTTACAATTTAATAAACACATTGCAAAGAATTTTCCAGACCAAATGAACTACATTAAAAATGTTCCTGCTAATTGCTTAACAACTCACTGATTATGTTGGAACTAGCTTCAGCTTCCCCAAAGTTGAACAAAGGTTGTTCAGGAAACAGTGCTGAAAAATTTTATTCCCCCTTTCTAAAAGTCCCAGCAAACAGGGCTTGACAATATTTTAAATACAACTGAGTAAATATGGGTAAGTAAACATGGAAACATATAAACATATTGTTTATCTTATTTTTGTTCTAAGAAGTGGGGAACACATGTTCCTCGTCCTAAATGGAAAACCTCCAAGGCTTGCCTGCCGTTACACAAAAAGCTTGGAACTGTGATTTGCAGCCCTGATGGGAAGAAACACTCCCTGGAAAGACTTTCCACTCATCTGGGGGCCCTACCTCACACTGAAAGTCTCTGCAAGAATTCACCAGCAGGAGGGTAGCAACAGTATTCTCATCCTGTTATGATTATTTGTAGCAGAATGAGAAAAGTTTGACAATCATGATGCAACATAACATTTCATTAAAACCAGAAATAGACAGGAAGAAAAATCCATTATCATTGTTGATTATCCTGACATTTTTAAGATATTAAAGCAATGCAAGCAATAAGGGTAAGATATTTGTCCAAACTCACTAATGAGCCAAACATTTTTTTAAAGATTTTATTTATTTATTTGACAGAGAAAGAGATCACAAGTAAGCAGAGAGGCAGACAGAGAGAGTGGAGGAAACAGGTTCCCTGCTGAGCAGAGAGCCCAATGCAGGCCTTGATCCCAGGACCCCAGGATCATGACCTGAGCCAAAGGCAGAAGCTTTAACCCATTGAGCCACCCAGGCACCCAATGAGCCAAATATTTAAATTGAAATGTGATGCCCTTATTTGTCTATATGTATGTATTTTAAATCCTTTAAATGAAAATATATAGTATTTCTAAAAGAATAATTTTCAGATACAGTTAGGGGATTATAAATTATTCTGATCTACCCCTATGAACTCTTTTCTTCTTTTTACCTCTTCATTTCATTTTAAGGGATATCTAAGTAGGATATAATCAGTGCTATAAAAACATTAGTACATAAAAATGTCCATTGCAAAATCATGTATAGCAGATACAGAACAGAAACAATAGCATGTCTAAAAATATTTCACTGGATGAAAAAGCCAATAGAAAGTCATGTGTTAAAAAGAATATGAAAGGGACTTTTGGGTGGCTCAGTCAGTTAAGCGTCTGCCTTTGGCTCAGGTCACGATCTCAGGGTTCTGGGACTGAGCCCAGGCAGGAGCCTACTTCTCCCTCTTCCTGCCACTCCCCCTGCTTGGGGACCTCTCTCTCTCTCACTCTCTCATAAATAAACAATATGTGTTTTTTTTTGAAGAATAGTAAAACTATGGGAATGTTTGTGAGACAGTAACCAGCTTCACACTATGATTCCAAAAATGCATTTTCAAAGAGAAGTTGAGGACTCTCATTCCCGAATCTCAGTCCCCACATGGACTAGAGGTTGGACCCTCCAGGAAAGCTGAGCTGCATGATGTCTAAGGTCCACAGTGGTTTGCAGGCCAGGTCTGGGGAGACACCTGCTTTGCAGAACAAGGAGGCTTTGATTTTCTACAAACCTGCAGTTCTGCTGCTCTTCCAGTGGTTATGCAAATCTCTGAGTCCCTCTTATTAAAGTCTTTGTTTCCTGGTAAACATAGAGTGGCCTCTATGTTCAAACTCTGATAATATCAGAATAACAAAGGTAATCATATTTGAATCTGGACATTCAAGAAAAATGCACTTCTCACATACTCCAAGTGCTCTGTCATTTATTATAAATAAACCTGGTGAGTTTCAGGAAATTATTAGGCTTTTTAGAGGAATCCTTCTTCAGCATTTTCTGAATTTAATCCAGAATTTCTTTTCATTCAAGTATTCTGCCCATCTTAATTTCAACAACCTCTTAAATTGGGTTAAAATAGTCTGTTTCAGATGATTTGGCACATTAAAGTCAATTCTTCATCATTTATATTTTATCTCCCTCATTCCTGAGGATAGAGAAATATGTGCAGGATGGACACACGATTTCCTCTTATGACAGCAGGAAATGGATGCCCGCTACACTTCCATACGGAGAGTGATTAATAATCTTGGCGAGATGCTGTGTTGGGGATCACGTGGGAAAAAATCCACCTTCTTCCATTGTTGGTGACAGCTTCTTGAAAAATTCTTGCTGGTAATTTGTTAATATCTTTATATTATAAAGATACATATCCTTAGCCTTATCAATTTTACTTCCAGAAATTTAGCCTATACTTATACTTATAGTATGGGCAAAATATCATATGAATACAAATATTCCATCCATCATTTTTCCTGACCCCCATGTCCTAGCATCATCTGTTTCCTTAAATAATCTTTCAGGATGGACAACACTGGAATGTCCTCTGTGGCCAACTGCCTTCTGTGAAGCTGGCTGGTCCAGATCAGAAGCAGCATTTAAGCAAGAGACTCTGTATCGTGAATGGTTGGGGCCATGTCCCCATAGCAAGCAGATTTGCCCGCAGGGTTACTAACCTTGTCTAGTTACCCTTCCAAGCTGTTAATATGTGAAAGGAGTAGAGAGAGAAATTTAGGAAGGTCTCCATATCAAATGTCTAGCTTTTAGTAGGATTATCTTGTATAAATTTACAATTTGAATGTTAAAAGTTAAATATTAGCTGTTCATATTTGAATTCATACATCAATAATTCTAAACTTCCCTAAAGGAAATGGATGCCTCTGGACAAACGAAGGAAAATCAATGTGGAAAAACAAAACAGTATAGCTCATTTGTCCATTTCAGACTGTACTCTATTTTACTCAACAGCTTTGTCAAAATAAAATTTGAATATCACAAAATTCACTCACTTTATATGTATAAATCAGTATTTTGACTAAATTAGGTAAAATCTGTTTTAGAATATTCCCAAACCTCAAAGAAGCCTTGGTGCCCATTGGGCACCTACTTTCTGTTGCCACCTCTTCCCAGGCAACCACTAATCTGTTTCTGTCTCTGTAATTTTGACTTTTATGACATCATTTTATATAAATAGATCACCTAAAAGATGGTGTTTGTAATGTTTTTACACTCGGTACAATGTTTGTGAGGTTCGTTCATGTTTTTCATGTAGCAACACTTTGTATTTCTGAATAGGATTCCATCGTTACAGATATACCACATTGTGTTTATCCACGCACCAGTGGGTGGACATTTAGATTATTTCCATCTTTTGGATATTATGAATAATATTCCTATAACCGTTCATGTACAAGTCACTTTATATATACATCTGTGTTTCATTTCTCTTTAATAAAAGTCTAAGGGTCAAATTTGCTACATCATATTGTAATTTTAAGTTTAACTGTTCAAAAACTGTGAAACTGTTTTTCAAGATGGTTTTGCCAGATTACATTTCCAGCAGCAATATATGAGAGTTCCAGATTCTCTACCTTCTTGCCAACACTTACTATTGTCTGTCTTATCATTTATATTTATTCTACTGGGAGTGTGAAAAAATATCTCATTGTGATTTGAATTTGCATTTACCAATGATGGATGATGTGTAATTTATTTCACTACATGTTTTGAGATAGTTATATGTATCTAAGTGTCTAATTAAAAAAAAAGGCAAAATAAAACAAAACAAACAAACCTGGAGGATATAGCAGTGGTTTTCTCTGGATAGTAAAGGCACAAGTGATTCATATTTTTAATTCATTTTTTTTCTATTTTAAAATTTAAAAATATTCTATATAATAAAAAGGGTTTTGTTTTTTTGTTTTTTGTGGGTTTTTTTTAAAAGATTTTTTTTAAATTTATTTGACAGAGAGAAACACAGCTAGAGAGGGAACACAAGCAGGGGGAGTGAGAGAGGGAGAAGCAGGCTTCCTGCCGAGCAGGGAGCCCAATGAGGGGCTCGATCCTGGGTCTCCGGGATCATGACCTGAGCCGAAGGCAGTCGCTTAACCAACTGAGCCACCCAGGCACCCCAATAAAAAGGGGCGTTAATGGCAATCTATGATAGCTTTCTTTTTACCAAATTATAGAATTTACTGTTAAAAGCTCATATTTTTCAAGATGAAATTCTAGAATCATCTACCTTTCCACTGGCAGTTGATATGCTCAGTTGTAACCTTTCAGAACATCCATTAATAATGGCCTTAGACTTTTTGCCAAGTCTTAATTTCTCAATTGACTTTGATTCTATATACTTTCAACTATTTATGGATCAGGTTCTATGCACTAGTTCTGGCACTGATCCCAGGTATTTGATTCTTTCCCAAAGTCTATATACCAAATATAGCCAAGATTGGTAGTGGTAATAATGATCTTTTATAGACTTCTAATTTTATATGGAGTTAAATAAGAGTAACTTATGACCCTTTGTTTTGAACCAGTTTGTAGGTGAATTGGTTTCTTCTGTCTACCCAACTTATCCTAATTTTTCAGTATATTTCTCTTACTAAAGAGTAATTTGGAAGATAGTTTTGGAATATAAAGCAACAGGAAAGCATAGTCAAGGAAAGATTGGGGAACGTTAGAATCAGGAAATCATTCTAGCTAGAGAAGAAATATAAATATACTTTTATTGTACTCCTTACATTCAAATTTTGTAAGACAAACGCAAAATGAGAGGTGAAAATTCTGGTTGAGTTTATCAAGGAGGTACTGGTAAGAAAAACTGGAAGAGTTGAAAGCTTTTTTCATTTTTTTTAATTGAGAGGATGAATTTTAACTATTGGATATTTTTTTCTTTCTGTAGTAGAGGCCTTCTGAGACATCTGTGATACTTTTGGAAATGAGTGTGGTACTGAGTGCCTGGGACATAAACCTTCACATTACAGTTCACATCTGACTATGGTCCAGGAGAAAATAGTGAGAACCTTAAAATTTTATACCACCAGGTCAGGTTTGAAAAGTACTGCTCATTTTGACATAATTCTCATGTCTTAAAACTCTTGGGCCCTTGATTTTATCAACAGGCACGAGAGAACACTCCCACAGGGGAGTCACCAACAGAAACTAAGTTTTGTCTCAAAATGGCATTAAAAATCTTAGCAAATGATTGTTAGAACACTCAGGCTCACTCACAAAATTGTTTGAATTTTGACTTTTTAAAGTTGAATTTTTATAGGGTCTTTATAGCTGCTGGCAAAGAAAAATCCAACTTAGTTTTTCCATGTGCTTAATTATAACTCATTAGCTGCTCAACACAGAACTTAGTAGTTAAAAAACAAAGGCTGTTGTGAATTCTTTGGCTCATCCCATGTGTGGTCATGTGTTCTTGTTTTAGCTTTTCTAGATGCAAATAACTACTTCTTTCTTTATGTATTCTCTGTGTCTGTACAATGTTAGTGACCTGTGGATTTATTCTGCCTTTAATCATGTACTTCTTCTTGGCTTATGTCTTAAAAGAAAAATCTATATGCCACCTCTGACTAGAGTTTGTTTTAGGAATTCAGGCAATTCTTTTTAAATCATACTAAGTATGCTCCTGCAGGTTTAGCTGGCATGAAGAGGCATTAAGATTGCTGTCAGACCAATCTCTCCAAAATCCCTGCAGGCCAGGCACAGAGACATGGCATAATCAAAGGTAGAATGGTAACTTCTCAGGGATAAAAAGGATCGCCGCAATTCTTGGATCCATTCCTCTTCTTGTTCTGCCTTGAGGCAAACTGGCGTGCCCTGAACCACCCTATGTGCCTAAATAAACAGATAAGCCTATCACTTTAAATTCTTCATTAGGTCAAATAAAGATATTTTTTAGGAGTATTTAGTTCTGTTTTTTCTTCTATCACAGCAACGCAAAGAACAGGAATGACAGCTATGTATTTTTGCTGATAAGTATGTAAATTTGGACAAATCTCAATAGCTACATGTATCTCTAACTATATGGGCATTGACTGACCAGGTGTGGGCGCTTACATAGTATTGTATTTCATCTTTAGAGCACTATGAATTGAATGATGTTAGGCCTGTTTTATGGATTGGTGATAGGGGACATAATTAACCAAGTTTAAATCTCTTTGCTTAATCATATATCAATCAATGGTCTCTGGGATGCATCTATACCTTTGATTTTCTCTCTTGATCTCTTTTTTTTCTCACTACACACACACACACACACACACACACACACACACACACACACGTGGCACAACTCGCATATCATTCTGCATTTGGATATACGGTACGATCCAAAGACAATCTCTTCAAGAACATCAAGCTCCCCCACCAGAAATCAAAGTATCAGGATTCCTACTTTCTCTTCCCACTGATGATTGAGCAATCCCATCCAATCAGAAATCAGATCCATATCCCCTATAGAATGTACGGACCACAAAACTTATGCTTTCTTAAGAGTGTGCATATAATTTAAAATTCGAACCAAGACACTTTTGATTGAAAGGAAACACAAATTGGTCAGGCATCAGCGATGCCAACCGAGACTCTCCCCAACACACACTTGTGTATTCAACCATTCCAACTCAGATCTATAAACTTGTTTGTAACATCAACACTGCTCACATTCACCCCAATAGCTATTTAAACTTTACATGGTCCAAAATTAGGCCCTTTTCTGTTTTCACCCTTTTGCTCTCCACAGCATTTTTTTTTTCCCAGTTAACTTCTACTTATCCTAAAAGTGTCAGGATATTTTTTTTTCTCCTAAATAATCTACTGCTAAAACTTCCACAGGTCTTTTATACATTGACATAGAAATTTGTGCTTGCTTTTATAATAAAATTTGTCAAACTGCATTGAATTCTCTTTCTTCTAGCTATCTTCCCACAGATCTTTCATTTCCTTGGTTCCTTAGTTGCCATCATGTCCCTAGTGCTTAGCAAAATACTTGGATCAATATGGATTTTCAATAAATAGTTTAGGAACACTAAACAAATGTGGTATTGACTGCAAACAGGATGATACAATTGCCCAGATCCTTAAACTCCCTTCATGACCTAAATTTTAGTTCTCTGTCTGACTTAATAGAGTCCTGTCCCAGGCTGGCTTTTGTGTCTTCACGGCTCCCATCAATGGTAAAGCATTCTTCTCTTACTCTTCCTGATATCCCTCACATTTAGTAGTACCCTTTATCCTGAGGGTCTGCATTCATACGGAAGCAAAGATGCATTCAATATGTGTGACAAAAACATGCAAATGTGATTATGATTTTTGAAATTAGACTTTAACCAAATATTGCAAACCATGAAAGCTTTTTGTAATATCTTCCTTCACCAAGATATCTTTAACTCACTGTAGCTTTTGGAAATGTTGTTTTACCTAAAGAGACATTTTTCAAAACTCTCAAAGGCACGAGAAATATGAAAATAATGAGACTATTCCGGGTTGAAGGCATCTAAGGAGAGATTATGATTTAATCCAACTGGGTACATTGGATTGGATCCCGAAAGAAGACACTGATGGAAACACTGATGAGTTCCAAACAAAGTCAGTAGCTAAGTTGAAGATACTATAACAACGTCACTCTCTCAATTTTGATAAACATCCCATGGTTCCAAAAGATATTAACATTAGGGAATGCTGGCTAAGGGCAAGTAGGAATTCTTCTCTAAATCTTAAATTATTTCAAACTTAAAAGTTCAAAATGTGGGCTACATTTTTGTTTCAAAGTTAAAGACTGCTACTAAGACCAAATCACAGGGCTCTACACTGGACAAGCTGCATGGGACTAAGAAGGACAGAGTGGAACCCCTCCTAGTAGCCTAGGTCAGAAGACGGTGTGAATGAGCACTGGCGTTCACCTGCAAAGCAGAGTTAGAGTAACAAGAGATCCATCATCAAGAGGCAAAATGAAGGACACTCATGCCATCCCAGGAGAATATGTGTGAGAATATGGACCCCAAATCTCAACAATACATTATCAGATCTCTGATAAGAAGTAGAATTTGAAAGTAGACCATCTGAAGCCATTTCTTGGGTAAGATTTGTCAATATCATTGTCCCTCTGGGAAAGAATGAAGCTGCATTCTGGAGGACAAATGAGCCACCTTAAAAGGGCAGCTTTCTGCCTTTGCAGAATGTTCTTTCCTTATCCTTTCCCATACATTTCCTAAGTTGTTCATCTCTATTTCAAGGATGCTTAACATTGATCTTGTGTGAATTTTGAGATGACAAAATGCAAAGACAAATGAACTTTACTGTTGAGCTGTCTGGACTGATGATGTCAGGCAGGACCCCTGTTCACATTTACTTGCATTCATCAGTTATTGGTTGTGCAGAATTGCGGTTGAGAATAAATGGACAAAGAAACACAGAAACTCGGGGAAAGCAAGGCAATATACTATAAAAAAGACTACTGAGTTAAATTAAATTATGCCTTCAAAAATAATAGGTTCCACACATTTTACTATACTACTTTAAGTATCCCTCTTTTGAAAGTATAATAAAAATACATAATTGAATATAGCATAAGAGGGTAAGCCTGTGAGGTGAGCTATTATCATAATTATTGTTTTCCAAAATCAGGAAATGTTGAGGGTTGTAATTGCTTAAGTGATTTTTATTACTTTTGCTATTTGATATAATAATTTCACAATCTTTTAGAAAAATATGATATATCTAACTAAAAACATTGTATATTAAGTACTTGTGAAAGAAGTCATTCTTGATATGAACTATTTTTACATTTTTCTAAAGTATAATTCTGCTATTTTTTAGAACTTTTGTTTTTCTAGAGAATGATAAAGCTGGGATTCAAAAATTCTGCCAAAAAAAAAAAAAAGAAAAGAAAAAAGAGAAAGATGGACACCTTTCTGAAAAGAATAAAAAAAAAAAATACCACCACAGAAATGGGCCTATTTAGGACATAAGTAATATTGAGGTTTGCTCTATGCTCACCAGTGGAATGATTGAGTATGCTAATAAAAATATGCATGACACCGTCATCTTATCATTGGAGTTAGAAAAACTTGAAAACATGACAATTAAGCCAATTTTCAATGAACACCATAATCAAAAATTAAGATGAGATTTTTTTTTTGCTGTTTTTGTAATTTCAATATAATTATATCTAAAGCATTAAATATTCTTCAAATAGTCCTAGCAAAGTCCTAGCGAACAAATGAAATCCAAGAAAATTCAAAATAAATTTTTAGATTTGGATGTTAAATTTTCTTTTTTTTTTTTTTTTTTTTTAATTTTACTTATTTATTTGACAGAGAGAGAGAGAGAGAGGAGGAAGCAGGCTCTCCACCGAGCAGAGAGCCCGATGCGGGCCTCGATCCCAGGACCCTGAGATCATGACCTGAGCCAAAGGCAGAGGCTTTAACCCACTGAGCCACCCAGGCGCCCTGGATGTTAAATTTTCTTTGTGAAATATTGTTATTCATTCTTTGTCTAGAACTATAAATAATTACTGGAGCCCTATTTTGTCTATTCTGACTTTTTTAACTTTTTTTTTTTTTTCTGATCACAGCATACCTTATTCCTCTGTAAATATTCTTCCTTAATGAGCTAATTTACTGTGGCTTGGACTATCCATTTGTCCCCTGAGGATTTGAAATTTGTTATTACTCTAATGAGTTAATGGACTTCCAGTCTGTATTTACATCTAGAACATGTGTATGTGTATGTATGTTTATAATACATATTGCTATATAATGGGAAGGTATATACCTGTATTAAGAATGCACTGTAGGGCGCCTGGGTGGCTCAGTGGGTTAAAGCCTCTGCCTTCGGCTCAAGTCATGATCTCAGGGTCCTGGGATCGAGGCCCACGTCCGGCTCTCTGCTTGGTAGGGAGCCTGCTTCCTCCTCTCTCTCTGCCTGCCTCTCTGCCTACTTGTGATCTGTCAATAATAAATAAAATCTTTAAAAAAATCTTAATAAAAAGAATGTGCTTATTTGTTTATACATGCATTTCAAAAGTATGCTATCTATCTATATGTACAGATGTATATGCATAAAAACATCAGAGCTTATTTATACATGCAGATTTAAGAATATAGGCATACAACTAGCACTCAGTTCTCCTTTGCTGTATACTCTGTTTATATATTTTTCCAGTGCACTTATACTTCTGCCAATTTAATTGCATTTTTACCATAAATTCATTTGAATGTGTTACCAAACTAGTCAACAATATATTTTACACCTATATTTCATTTAATCATTTCATAAAATGAAGAGGCATAAGTGCAGAAAGAGAGCTGTTGTTTTCTTAAATCTGATAATCTGGAAAGACTTTGAGTTGTCCAAAACAATTCTTCTAAATCAGGTATGAGCGAGTTATCTGTAAAATACTGGGGGGAATCTACAAGTAATGTGCTGTCACATTGCTGCTCATAGTGTTTGCAGATACCTAAATTCTGGCTTCACCCGACAGAAACCAGAATAGAAAATAATGATGTCCTAATGTGGGTATGGTTGAAGCAGAACTCCTACCAGCAGATTCTCGTGCAAAGAAAAACCTGGAGTTCTCATTAAAAAGTTGACAAATAGGGGCGCCTGGGTGGCTCAGTGGATTAAAGCCTCTGCCTTCGGCTCAGGTTGTGATCTCAGGGTCCTGGGATCGAGCCTCACATCAAGTTCTCTGCTCAGCAGGGAGCCTACTTCCCCTTCTCTCTCTGCCTGCCTCTCTGCCTACCTGTGATCTCCCTCTCTCTGTCAAATAAATAAACAGAATCTTTAAAAAAAGCTTAAAGGATATGTTACTTTTGTGATTCCTCTAAGCACTTTTTCCTGTAATTGATCAAAACACTTATAGCAACAGCAGAATTCTGTAGGTTTATGTATATACACAATTGTACACATATATACACACAAGCATGCACACACACATATGTACATACACACATATTCATAATATGCATGTGTCACATACTTACACATATGTATATTATAATGTATATGTGTGCATACCTATACACATTCCATGCTGTATTGTTTTGAGTAATACTTTATGAAATTTTAGATAGTCTGCACGAACTTACATTGTACCTCTTCTCATTTGAAAGGAAGCCCCTTCATTTTTTTTAAAAAAAAACTTTTTTTTTTTTTTTTTAAGATTTTATTTATTTGACAGAGAGAAACACAGCCAGAGAGGGAACACAAGCAGGGGGAGTGAGAGAGGGAGAAGCAGGCTTCCCGCCGAGCAGGGAGCCCGATGTGGGGCTCGATCCCGGGTCTCCAGGATCATGACCTGAGCTGAAGGCAGTCACTTAACCAACTGAGCAACCAGGCGCCCCAAGCCCCTTCATTTTGAACAGCATAGCAGACAAGGCCTGGGGGACTGGAATTAAGAAGTAAAAGAATTGGGTGTTTAGCTCAAGACAGGTCTCCCCGTCTCACCTTTTCCTTCTGTTCATTTCATTGGCTCTTTTCTTCACCTGGACCATCACAGATTGATGCTAAAGTTAGCATGTGGACTTGGAAAAAAACAGAGGACTTGGGAGTTAATAGTGGGAAGAAAACAAGTTCTTGGGGTTCACGTGTAGGTTATTGAAGCAAGTTCTTTCAAACTGCAACCGTCTGTTGGCTTTGACCGATACTGCCAAATAGTTACAAAAGTACAATAGTTACAAAACTGTCTATTCTTATTGTTTTTCTTCTTTTTCTCTCTTTTTTAAGATTTTATTTATTTATTAGAGATAGAGAGAGTGAGCACAAACAAACAGGGGGAGCTGCAGAGGGAGAAGGAGAAGCGGGCTCCCTGCTGAGCAAGGAGCCCTATTGGGCCTCTATCCCAAGAGTCCAGGATCATGACCTGAGCCAAAAGCAGATGCTTAACCAACTGAGCCACCCAGGGGGCTCTTTTCTTGTTTACTCATTTGTTTTTGTGACTAGATCTCAAAGCTCTGCTATTACCTATTTCATGGCTCATATCTTTATAGCATATTTCATCATTTATTAAAATTAAATGCAATGCCAAAATAAAAGAATAATTACCAAGTTACACACAATTAGAATTTATAGACTATTATTCTCATCAATTTACTAAATTAACATGAGATTATTTCTCCCACAATCTTGCCAAGGATGGATACTTTTTTTTTTTTTTTTTTTTTTTTTTGGCAATGATGGGTATAAATACCGTACATGGATAGGTATAGATATTGGTACAGGTACAAATATATAAATTTCTCTGATAACTAGGACACATTGAATATTATATATTTGTTAACAATTTGATTTATTTTTTTATATGAGCTGTCTAGTAACATTTTTATTAAGTCCTATTTCTTTTCTTTTCTTTCTTTCCTTCTTTCTTTTCCTTCCTTCCTTCCTTCCTTCCTTCCTTCCTTCCTTCCTTCCTTCCTTCCTTCCTTCCATTGATATTAACTTGTTCCTTGTATTTGTGGAATAGCAGTCTGTGATTTGCTTGTGGGTTACTAATGTAGGTTTCAATCCCACCACTTGCCTTTGAAATATTTTTCTATTATAGGTTAGATTTTTAAAATATTAGTAAATATTTTGAAATATTTAAATAAAGTAAAGTTTTATTTTATGTTTTTGGGTTTTTAGCCTCCTTAAGAATGCCAAAGGAGGAGATTGGTGAAGGGCTTTTAATATTGCGTGTAAAGCTTCGACTTTCAAAATTTATTATGGGTGTGATAAACTTCAATCATTGACACATAGGAAGAAAATATTTCCTTCAAATTTTCAACTATTTTGTAGTTTTGATGTTTACATTTGTGTTTTCCATAAGAGATAGAGAGCTTTGTTCTATTTCTTAATTGGAAAGCTGATAATTGCAATTCACTGTTTCCAATAGTTCATTATTTTCACACAGATTTTAAATGTTAACATTATCATATATTAAATGTTCACACATCTGCTTTAGCAACCTCTGCTCTGCCCCAGGGACTCATTTGTCTCTCCATGTCCCATGCTGCTGGGACTCCATGATGCAAGGGCAGGGGCCTCATTATGCTTGGGCTGGCCATGTAGTCCCTGTAGGTCCCCCGTAAGGCTGGCGCACAGAACAGAGTCCCCGTGGGTTTGGTAAGTTCTGTTTATATATTCCAGATGAATATTGTGTCCTGTAACTTGACTGATAGGCCACATTGCTCGGAGGCACTGCTGTGAATAATGCCATCAGGAGCCTCCCCAAGCTCACAAGGTATTCCCGCCCTGCGTGCCCAACCCTTGTAAGCCCTCGAAACTCCAGATGAGACGTTAAACAATCCCCACACAGCTGAGTTCTCCTTGGCTTCCTGCCCACATCCATCATGCATGCATTGACCCTCGTCTGGAAGCAAAGCTGCTTGCTCTTCCTCCCGAGTTTCAAGTTGCTGATGAAGTGACCAGAGAATAGGTACACTTCTCGCTCATGTGTGCTCCTCCCACATTATGATTTCTCTTTGCACTTTTAAAATTCCCCCTACTTTTAAACGCATAACGTTAGAAACCATGTGCTCTCTTCCTTGCTGTCATGAAAATTTGAATTCCTTCTTCATGATCTTCCCCCCTTAGCCCTGTTCTGGTCACTATGCATAGTGTCTTTAACCTCCATCCATCATGTCTCTTGACCTTCTCTAGGACACTGATAGATTTCTGTTGCCCTCACTTCATTCCCACACCCTGACACCTGTCATTAAAACTCTGATAATTTTCCCTGTAGTTCTCATTACCTAGGTCCCTCTCCCATCAAATTCTCTCTTAACCAGTTTGATTCTATAATCCAAATTAAAATTATTCCTTTAAAAACACCCTGTCATGGTTAATTTTATGTGCCAACTTGACTGGGTGATAGGGTCCCAGATATCGGGCTAAACTTTATTTCTGGGTGTGTCTGTGAGGATTTTCTGGATGAACCTAACATTTGAGTTGATAGAGTGCATAAGGTAGAGGGTTTTCCTCAGTATGGAGGAGGCTCCACGGATGCTTAGAACACCCAGATAGAACAAAACCTCTGATTAAAAAAGATTTCCTTTTTTGTCTGTCTTTCCCCCCTTCCCCCCACCCCAGACACTCACCTTCTTCTGACTTCAGACTTGGACTGGAACTTAACACTCAGCACTCCTGAGTCTACAGCTTGCTGACTACAGAGCGTGGGATGTCTCAAGCCTCATAATCATATGAGCCAGTTCTTTTTTTTTAAGATTTGTTTATTTATTTTAAAGACAGAGCATGGGTGGGAGGGGCAGAGGGAGAGGGAGAGAGAATGTCGAGCAGAATTCCAAGCTGAGTGTGAAGCCCTATACGGGCCTCAAATCTCATGACCCTGAGATCATGACCTGAGCAGAAACCAAGAGTTGGATGCTTAACAGACTGTTCCACCAGGGGTCCTGAGCCAACTCTCTTTAATCAATCAACCTGCCTCCTCCTCCCCTGTCCTATCTCCATGGGTGAGCACAAAAGCACACAGACACACGGACACACGCTCTCACATCGGCTATGATTCTCAGGAGAACTCTGTCTAATACACACCTTAACTCTTTTGCTTCCTCCCTCTTTATTAAATTCTTTTGGACTCTATTAGTTAATAAAATATTGGTTAAAATGTAATGGGTAAAATCAATTGTGGACTCAATCTTCATTAGCTCAGGTAAAATAAAATCTAAAGAAGATTAATGAATCATTTTTCCCCGTTTCCCAACCCTGAACCGAACACTTGATATTTTTCTCATGATTCTACTATGCTCTCCAAGTCTTTTCCCTTTCCCCTTTGGAGAATTCTGTTTTGCATGTTCAGCTGTTTTGTCAAACTGCAAATACTTCCCTCCTGAGTCCTGTCACACAGACATGTTTTGTACTTCTCTGGTAGAGTGGAAGATGGAGAACTGACGTCCGCGCCTACCCGGGTGCCAGCCCTGCTCCCTGGCCCACTCCACACTACAGCCACTGCCCTCAGCCCCTGCGGCCATCAGGGTTCAAGTGTCCGAGAGCCTCTCCACCCTCCGCCTGCACTGACCCATCCATCCCTCATCTTCCCAAAGATCACTTTACTGCTGAACATATTCCCCATCCTTTCTTAAAATAAAATTTCATAACAAAGTAAAACTGCCTCCTACCTTCTCACTTGCCTGATCTATTTCACAGTGGATATCTACCAAATGCCTTCTCTGGACCCTGCCTCCACATCCACTCTTAATGCCTTCCAAATTAAGTCAGGCTTTACCTCCAACACTCTAAAAGGATTCCTCTTTCTTTTTCTTTTCTTTTAATGATTTTATTCATTTATTTCATAGAGAGAAACACAGCGAGAGAGGGAACACAAGCAGGTGGAGTGAGAGAGGGAGAAGCAGGCTTCCAGCTAAGCAGGGAGCCCAATGTGGGGCTCAATCCCGGGACTCCAGGATCATGACCTGAGACAAAGGCAGATGCTTAATGACTGAGCTCCCCAGGTGCCCCAGGATTCTTCTTTTTCAAAGTCAGTGATGGAATATCTCTTAACTTCTCAGTGGCAGCAAATGTGGGTGATAATATCCACCTTCTAAAGCTCTTCCCTCGGTGTTCCTCCTGCTTCTGGCTTGTCTCCCCCCTACATGGCTATGTTTCCCAGGCTTCTTCTCTCTCCCTCTCCTTTCTTTTCTCCTTTCAACATCAGAGAATGATGGCTCAACCTTGGTGGCCTTCTCTGTGTTTTCTGCTTGGTGAGCTCATGTCACCCTGGCTTTAAGCATCATGTGTATCAGTGGGCTTATGTGTTCATGACTCCTACATTTTTCTCTCTGACTTCAAACCCTCCACCAAGTGCCAGGCTCATGTTTTCAGCTGCACAGGTGACAATTTCACTAGGACAGCAAATGAAGGTATTGAGGAAACACGACCAGCTTAGAACCCTCGATATCTCCAATTACGTTCCCTGTTGATGTTTACCATCTCAATAAATGTCACTGTCATCATGCAATTTTTGAAACCAATAAGCTAAGGCTGTTGGATTCTTCTACTTCCCTAATGCTACCATCTATTGCATCAGGAAGTGCCAAAATATCCACCTTTAAGACATACCTCAAATTCATGTGCACCTTTTACCTGCATTGTTTCTTTCACATCTGCTGTCATCTGATGTTTGAGACACATTACTAGGCTCCTCTTGTTTCTGCTTCAATTGTTGACTTTGGGTAACACACACCCCTCAATGGCCACAAAGACCAGTTTAAAACACATCAATCTGATTAGTCTTACCTCCACTTAAGACCTGTGGTTCTTAAAAGAAACTCTCCAATGGCCCTGATACTTTATATTACTTCTTCGTTGTCTGTGTCGCCAACCTCATATTCTCTCTCACCACTCTCTAGCTTTACTGGACTTCAAATAAGTAAACGTTATGACCAGGGCCAGATCCTTGTCCTTGCTCTTGATAGTACGGAACATGTTTTCCTTTTATTTTTATACAACAAGAGGTCTTTTTAAAATATGAATATTATTTTTAATGAGAGCAAATATTTATACAAACTGGGAAAATAGGGAAGGTGGGGGAAGAAGAATGCCTTCCAATAAATAAAGGGAAAAGGCAGGAAGGAGTGGGCAGGTAGGGGGAGACAAGGGGTTCAACATCAATCATCTTCAGTGTGGGACCTCCAGAGTAGGGACAGGCAGGTCTGGGGACTGCAGTAATAATAGGACAGGGTTTACTGAAGGGGTGGAGCATGGGATCAGCAAGATGAGAATAAATATACAGGTTTAAGTTTCAGGAGGCAGGTAGCAGGGCCCTGATTCTTAAGAGCCAAACGAGGCCAGCAGGCTGGGTGTCCTGGGAGGCAGGGAAGAGAGGCTCCCGGCGCTGTTCTTAAGCACTGGAGGAGGGTGGGAGGCCCCAGGAGCGCGGCATCTTCTTCCAGCTCTGCAGCTGGGGATCTGGGCCCTGGGCTGACCCCGCCTCTGCGGTGGGGTGGGCAGCAGACAGTGAAGGCGGGACATCCGGCTCCAGGTCAGCAACCTCCCTGCGGACGCTGTAGCTCCAGGACTGAAGGTTTCTGATCAGAGGCCCTGGTCTGGGCACGAAGGAAGGGACCACACCATTTCTGATCAGGGGCTTAAAGGCAGATGGCCTGGGTTCCGCATTCCGCCTCCCGCTTGTACTCTCTGGGCTCTCAAACCACAGGGGCCCGTCAAACTTCCTGTTGCCCTTCTGGCACTGGCTGAGAGCCCTCAGCACAGTTTCCTTGGCACAAGGGTCTGGGCACTCCCCCGCGGGTGGATGACCTGTAGAGCAGGCACCATGCCTCTGTGCTCGGGACACCCAGGGGCTCCCTCTGCACTCAGGGGGTGCGATCCTGACCGTCACAGGGCTCCAGATCCGCCTTGGATGACGGGCACTCCAAAGCCACCGCTTCATGTAGCTTTCCCAGGCGCTGGAGAGATCCGGCCCCAGGACTGTCTCAGGAGGTGGCTTGGCGGGAAAGCGCCTCCATGCCTCAGTGATCACCCTTCGCGGCTTGGCGGGGTCCCAGTGGGGCGGCATCCTTGGGAGGGGCCCGGAGCGGATGCTATGCCCATGGTCCTCGGCCTGGGCAGGCCTGGGCCACGGGTTCGGGCGCCCTTGAGTGAGGGGTTGCGGTGCGGGCTTGGGTGTGCTCAGGTAGCTGCCCATGGGAGCGGGCGTCGGGGAGGGGGGCCTTCTAGTGGGGATTCGGCTTCCAGAAGTTCCCAATGTCGCCAGACGCAGCTGCAACCGAAGCGCCCAGGTCTCGGATGACCGTTAGCATCTGGGTGCACGGGAAGCACGCGGGCCTGGGGACTGGAATCCTCCCCATCCCGCGGGCACGTGAGATTAGCCTGCGGGGCAGGGGCACCCTGAATGTGCAGGGCTATTTGGAGGTCGCAGCCTCCAGCCTCTGTTCTTCCCGCTGCTGAGAGCAAGAGTTTGGCTGTGGAGTGGCTTAAAAACTCATGATCTCCTCTCTCCAACCCCCAGCATCTTTATTGCAATATCATTCACATAGCATACAATTCACCCAAACTGAATTCATCCAGTGCTGTGGCTTTCTGCATCTTCACCATAGGCAACTTGAGAACATCTATGCTTCAAACAGAAAGCCTGGATGCTATGAATATCACCTTCCCAACTACCTCAGCTTCAACCACTGATTCATTTTCTCTCCAGATAGAGATTTCCCTATTGTGGGCTTTCACATAAATGGGATTATATAATATGTAATCTTCTGTGACTGTCTTCTTTTGCTTAGTATATTGTTTTCAAAGTCTATCTATGCAGGTAGAAGCTTTTCATTCTTTTTATGATCAAGCAACAGTCCATGACAGGGGTAGACCACATGTTGTTTATCCTTTGCCATTTAGTGGACAGTTGGGTTATTTCCACTCTTCTAATATTATGAATAATATTGTTATGAATATTCATGTATAAAAGTTTATATGCACAACTGTTTTCTTTTCTCTTGAGTATATAACCAGGGTAGAATTGCTAGGACATACCTTAACTGTTTAATTTTTTAAAAAAAGATTTATTTGTTTGAGAGAGAGCACATACTAACAGGTGGAGGGACAGAGGGAGAGGGAGAGAGAGAATCCTCCAGCAGACTCCATGTTGAGCAGGGAGCCCTACTTGGGGCTCGATCTCATGACCCTGAAAGCATGACCTCAGCTAAAATCAGAAGTTCCAGGCTTAACCTACCGAGCCACCCAGGACTCCTTAACTCTTTAACTTTTTGAGGAATTTACAAACTATTTTCCAGTGTCTGTACAAGTCTATATCTCCACCAGCAGACTTGTCTCTACTTTGGTACTTGATTTTAGAGGGAGAAGGTATAATAATTCTTGTAATTCATAAAAATTACAGATTGGGTATTGACAGATGTCCATTCTCTTTCATTACCATAGAAACTAAGCATAATTCACTTGAACACTCTTTTAAGAAAAAAATAAATAACTAGTTTTTGTTTCCATAAATGTGATGCATGTTTTATTCTTCTAGAATGGTTGTTAATGTTACATTCTGCAATTTGCCTCTTAGGAAATGGTGGTAGTAGACCATAATCTATGTTTTAGCCCTGACAACATTGAAGACTGTCATGTCATTTAGGCTTCATACATTGAGATATAGATTTTATTCTTTTGGAACATTAATGCAATTTCCTCTTTTCCCATTTTTACCGTCATCCATGGTTACACAGCAGTGGCTCACATTTCCAATGAACAGTTAAGAAGCATCTGAATATAAAAACAGTGCTTGAAAACTATTACATATATATAGTGATGGAGTTTGGAGGTCTATTGAAGGTGGTATAAAGCAAAGTGTTCTCCTGAATGTTTTCCTCAAAAGCACATGCACAGGTACCTGCTGAGTTTTCCAGTAAATGTACAGAAAAATAGAGTCTGACAAAGTAAGTGCCAAATCCAAGAGCAAGCAGCAGGTGCATTCCGGATCTGAGAGGGAAACAAGTGAATTTTGAGGACATTAAAAGGAGCCTACTGAAGGCTTCCTAAGCCTTCCTAAGGCTTCAGCAGATCAGAAAGAAGTCTCTTGGAGAGGTAGGCATGCCTCAGCCAAGGGGTACTGGAGGATGAGATCCATAACACTTCCTCCTCACTAATTCATTTTCATTTCTTCCACATTCCTAATTTATCAAGGATCCCATGGGATATGATTTGGAAACAAGAACTTCCTATGCTACAATTTTCTTCTTAATAAGACATTTCTTGATAATGATAGCAATGACTTTTATAGCTAAGAAGCCTCTTAAGACAATGATATCATTATCATTAGAATGGACCATTAATACAACTGAATATAGATCTCTTTCTTTCTTTTCTTTTTTTGAATATAGATTTCTTAGAGTGTATTTCAATCCCCGATATTGACAGAGTTTCCCACATCCTATTTGCAGTATAATCCAATGAGTGTCATTTTGGTTCGTGGTTAAACACTCTTCCATAAACCACAGTCTCTCACTTCCATGTGCATCTTCACCAGTAAATCAATGTATTTGTTGATTTGTTAAGTTATTTGCGTAGACATTGAATATGTCTGCTTCCTCTCCTTCTTACACACAAAGAGATAGCAAATTTATTTTGGTGAGTTGACATTAGTGATTAATATAAATCAGTGGTTCCCAATTAGAGGCAGCTTTGCTGCTTTCCAGCCCGTGTCCCAGGGACATTAGAGAAAGTAGGTTGGAGATAAGGGGTAAAGGCCAGGGGTTTTGCTAAAACCCCTATATGCACAAGATAGACCCCATAGTGGAGAATGATCTGGCCACAGATGTCGGCCCTGCAGGAATTGAGAAATTCTGCCCTCAGTAGTTCCTTTATCTTCCCTTAATGTTATTAAGTTACGTTACTATGCTAATTTTCTCAAAACTATGAAATTAACTTCAGTTCAATGCTGCGAAACAAATCCCTTTCTCCGTTTAAGTTTTACCAATTTTTCCTTTTCTCTTTCAGGAACTAATTCTTTTCAATCTGTTCTAATCTATGAGAGTTTATCCATCTTTCCTTGTTTTCCATGACCTTGACACTTCAGAAGAATACTGACCAGGTATGTTTTAGAAATGCTCAATTTTTTTTGAGGAGAGGGCAACTTAATTGTTTTATATTTACCATTAATTAAATTATATACTCAAATAGCTTGAAACTCTAAACCATTCTAGAATTCTTACTGAAAACATTGCATATATATATATATATATATATATATATATACACATATATATATATAAATACACACACACACACACCACACACACACACACACACACATATCACATATATATATATATATATATATATATATATATATATATATATATATATATATATTCTAGCCATTGTGGTTTGTGTGAAATGTCCGGGGCATCTTTTTATGTGTTTATTGATCATTCATGTATCTTTCTTGGAGAAATATCTAGTCAAGTTTTTATTATTGAGTTCTAAGAGTTTGTCATATATTCTGGATCCAAGTGTCTTAACAAATATATGATTTGCCAGTATTTTCTCCCATTCTGAGTTGTCTGCTCACCTTCTTTTTAATTTTGTTTTAATGTTAAGAAGACACAATTTGAAATTTTTGCCAAATCCAGTCATGAATGTAGATAGATGATAGAAATATATACCTATATGGATATATGCAGATGTAAAATACACTCACGAAACATAATTTTACTATATTTTTATTATAAAGGAGGTACAAGAACCATGGTCATAATACATCCCTACTTACTGGGCAAGGTTGGTTACTTTCTTGTTGCTTGTTTCGTTTTCTCTCTTCCTTCCTTCCCCCTTCCTTCCTTCCTTCCCAATTAGAGGCAGCTTGCCTGCCTTCTTTCCTTCCTTCCTTCCTTCCTTCCTTCCTTCCTTCCTTCCTTCCTTCCCTCCTTATTGAATCTCTAGTGATTCATGAAGTTCAGAATTAACTCCCAACCTAGTCTTCTTATTTAGATCATTAACTTCCCAACCTTCTAAACCCTCCTCAGTATATCATTAGCTATTGAGATAAGAAATTTTAGAATTTTGCATCTATTCAAATCTCATTATTTTAATAAGGGTGGGAGGACTGTGTCAACTGGTTCTGCAGCTGAGAATAAATATTCTAAATTATTCTAAAGACTGTCATAGAACTCCTTACAACTCTTTTTATTTGTTTACTCTGGGATTTCTCTGCATTTCTCTTTTACCTCAACTCCAGGTTATGTGTATATGTATCTCACGAATTATTCCCATCCATTTTCTTTCATCTAGGAGTTCCTTAAAATATCTTGCCTGCTGATGTTACCTCACCTCATCTTCTAATATTGTTATATGTATTCTAATGTTGTTATATATCTTTTATATATATATATATAAATTTCTTTGAAATTTTTAGGGAACTAAATATGTTTAAAGTCAATGTATTTAAAGTCAATAGTTTAGTTCATGTGTCTTTTAGAAAATATGTTTAACTTCTACATTCTGATTATCGTAGTATAGTGATTTTATGGGTGGTGGCTCTATAACATGAGTGTGCAGCTTCAGAATCCCAGGGATATGCTAAACAAAGATTGTTGATTTGCCCCCAGTAACTGTGTACAGGTTCCAGCAATTTACCTTTGCTCGAAATCGTCCCAGTTGATGCAATGACACCTACCTTGGGACCACTCTTTGAGAATTGCTGCTATAGGCTTAATTGTGTGTATGTGGTTTTTTAAGATCTACTGTTTATTGCAGTTACACCAATTTCACTTAGATATTGAAGGGAAAGGAGACTATCATTTGATGCCTAAATTATATGGAGGATCATTTTCCTCACTTGGGAAAAATGTATGTTTTTCTGAAATTTCTGAAAATTTCTGAGCATTTCTGAAAAATCAGTGTCCATTATAATCATTTGGAGATGTTAAAATGTAGATTTTAGTTCGGTAACCCTGAGATGTGGCCTATAATTCCTCATTTCTAACAGATCACAAGCTGTTCAAAGACTAGTAATCTCAGTCACACTGAGTGTTTGTTTGAAGGGAGGGCCTCAGACACTATCCCAGATCCATCACCTCAGCATGTGAACATGTGAATTTTGAGGTTCGGGATGCATGGCTCTATATGCAAAGTTCTCAACCCCAGTTGCATATTAGAATGACTTACAAAACTCCTTGATCTGCTATTTTGTTTCAGAGGTCTGGAGAAGGTCTGTGAATTGGTAATGTAAGTTTTAAAAGTCCTTCCAGTGAGTCCAGTTGTCAGCTATGGTCCAAAGTGACTGGGCTGGCTGTTTTGGGCTGGGAAATATGGTCTTCTCTGGACTCCGGCATCCCATTTGTTGTTCAGTATTGATATAGTTGACATGCTTGAGGGGGCAACTTCTTCCTTCCGTCTTGCTCCGTGTTCATTCCCCCAAGGTTTTCCTCTCTTAGAAAATTACGTTTACTTATATATAGGTCTAACCTTTGGTGAAGAAAGTCTGATATCTGCTCCCTTACATATATATGACTACATCTCAGAATGTAAGATTAGTTCATACATTAAGACCATATTACCAGACAGTAAAGGCAGCACAGAGCATAGTAGGTGGCACACATACTAGTACTTGATAGATGCTCATAGAAAGATTATTTCCTCTATTTGTAAAGATTCAGCTTTTGCCTTCCACCCATGTATTTGGTTTCTAAAATAAAAATAATTCCCTTTAAGATTTACACTTCTGGAAAGTTTCACAACATAATCCCATGGCATTGCATTCTTTTTACAATGGTGTTCTATTATGTACCAATTGTTTGTTAAATATATACAGGACAAAATGTGTGCCTTTTAACATCCCATTCAGATATAATTCTATAATCAAAACTTTCAGGCCATACAATGAAAATAGAGGTGGCATTATGCTGAACTATTTCTTCCTGAAAAATGAAAGTTTTTTTTTTTTAAGATTTTATTTATTTGGCAGAGATAAATACAGCTAGAGAGGGAAGACAAGCAGGGGGAGTGAGAGAGGGAGAAGCAGGCTTCCCACTGTGCAGGCAGCCCAATGCGGGGCTCAATCCCGCAAATTTGGGATCATGAGCTGAGCTGAAGGCAGAGGCTTAACCACTGAGCCACCCAGGTGCCCCTGAAAAATGAAAGTTTTAAGAGCAAAAATGATATCTCTTGAGTGTTGCTGTATATAATATGTTAGCTGCTACGGATGTTCAACACTTGTAAAATGAGAAATTCACCTCAAGGTCCTGTAGTTAAAATTTTGATCAACTCCCCAAAAAGTGAGCTCAGATGACAGAGTGGACAGCAGTGACAGGGTCTGCCTGGGAAGGCAGCATGGGCACAGTTAGCTGCCTGAAGTGCAGCTAGTTTTGTTCTCTTAATTCTCCCAGATCCATAATTCAAAGTCTCACAGCTTGCATAAGATTCATCAGACAGAAAACAGTAATTACAAAGACATAATGAAGGGGTGATCTCTAAAGAAGGCTCTTTGGAATATTGGATGTCACAGTAGGAAACGTATTTTTGTGCCTTTTAAGACAGATGAGTGCACAGGTTATTGGCGCTGTATCGCATGCCCTTTGCTGCCAGATCTCCTTTTATTAGGATCATTTCTGATAGTCTTGGGCTCACCTGAAATTGAAAAGTCATCCTAAAATGTATTAAAAATAATGGAAGTCAAGAATGATTAAGTATCAGAAGCCATGCATGTTTCTTGTTGACTTGACTACTAATAGGCATTCTCATGAATGATTCATCTAATGTAAGATAAATGAAATAAAATGAATGAAATGAAAGAGTCTCACTGAGGAGCCAGCCAGCATGGGCTTTGCCTTGATCAGACTTCACTATGATGTCAACAGAGTCACACTACTGAAAAAAAAAATCTAATAGTTTAAATGATGTCTAAAATGTAAAGGTTCAGTAATCAGTGGCAAATGGTATGTTGTCATCTTCAGGGTAATGATAGCAAAAGAAAACAATGGAACAAATGCGTGCCAAAGTTTGTGGGTTTATGGTTATAATCCATATAAAACATGCAAACTAAGTAACTGGTTGAATGTTCAGGCATTGGTTATATTGATTTAATCTACCACAAGTTATCTTAAATGCCAAACTACTGGATATTTTATTCTTGGCTGAAACTATAGAGTCAGCAATTTCAAGACAACATCATTTCCTGGGAAGCTGATTGGTCAAGTTTTATTGACCAAATCACATTTACTTGGGAAAGGAATGTCATTTAGCCTTCAAATCCATGTGGCCAATTTCCCTTTCAAACTCATTATTGTGCCCACCACCTTACTGGTCTGATCTGCAATTATTTAATTAATTAAATAATTGAATTGAATTAAATTAAATTAATAATTAAATTATTCAATTATTTAAATCAAGTTTGCAAAGTGACTTATTTACTGTCTCAACAGAGATGGCAATATGTTTGTATTGAATTTGTTTTTAAGGTATTAGACTTTTTAAAATAAATTTTGGAAGATACATAGTGAAGGTACCTGATTCCTGATGCAAAATAAAAAATATGAAACTATAGCCATGACCTAAAATTATAATGTCCATAAACCTGCTTGGCTCTAAATTATAACTCAAAAGAACATGAATTTTTTTTTTTTTTTTAGTTAAGATAAATGATTTTTAGCCAAAGACTTACCATACGTTTTGAATGGATTGAAATCAAACTTACAGTGTACACATTTTGAGAAGTATACATTAATATATCACAAAAATTAATTCTTATTAATAAATTATTTATATCTTAATGATATGATTATATTAATTAAGGGGATATAAGATATAATATTAATTAATTATATTCACATTTTCATTAGCATTTTGACTCATTACATTTTAACATCAAACCTTGAAAACCATTATTTCTTTTTTCCTAAAAATATTATGTCACAGATTACTGAACACTTTGAATGAGACTTTAGGAATTCTATAAAACAGGAGTGATGTTGGATGAGGTAGTCTAAGAAAATATAGATTCAACTGCAAGATGGTAAAAATGTTCAGTGCTGTAAAAGACTGATGAATTTATTTTTGTTAATTGTGTGTTAATAGGTAAATAAAAGAAAATAGTAGCAAAAAAAATTCAGTCCACTGACAGAAGGCATGTCAACATAAATTCTACATAGGTAATAAGCATAAGAGCTAAGAGAAAAACAATATGTATAGTCCATCTGGAATTCTTGTCCATGGGACAAGAAACTTGAGACAAAGTCTTTGTAACTCTTCATACCTCAAAGGCAACATAACTTTAAAAATACTTGTCTTTTAATGAAATTATGTTTGTTCATTAAATGCACATTTAAGTATTAAAACAAACAAAACAACCTTAGCCACGCAATTAACAATTTTTCTCAAATGGCTAAGATGATGGAAGGAGGAATCAAGAATCTGAATGTATGACAATAGTACAGAACATGTGGAAAGCGGAAACCAGGACATAGAAGGTTTGCAGAAAATGAATGGAAATGTACGCCATTTGCGGACCCTGCAGAAATGATCATTGATGGATACTGAGCTAAAGTCAGTTACCTGAAAATAAGGTAGACTGGTGTTTTAAAGACGGAGAATCAGAACAGTCATGAATTTCTGTGGGATAAATTGTGGGTCTTGGTTAAATTATCTTCAATATCCAGGCTTCATACCTGCAGTGATACTGCTTCTTTTCAACCAACATACCTGTGCAGTCCAGTCTACTTACTTTACCTCGTAAAAGCCTTCCAGGTTAGTAAGGGGGGAAGGTGCATGTATTTTAATGTGTCTTTAGTAGTGTTTAAACAGTATTGTAATAGGGTCAATTACACTCCACACAGTAATTTGTAGTTCAAGGGACATTCCATCAGGGTTGATAAGGATCAGAAAGATGAGGTATAAAGAAGGAAAAGAGGTATAAAAAAGGAAGTCATATGTACAGAAATGTTTTCTTTTATTCTCTACTATTATGAAACATGACAATGCAATTAGAAGGAAAATTGCACCTGACATTTCCTCAGCATCAAGATTGTATACCTTAACTAAAATGATAATTGTCATGTGATCCCATCAATAATTGACATATAAAATGGAGACAGTGATACCTGGCATTAGAATTGCAAGAAAAGCTAAATATTAAAGTTTTTATACTAATCTACTGATGTTGAAATGATAATGGTATTTTATTTCAAATATCTTCTTTTTATTTTCTGGTGTTTTTCTCATTCTAAACCAATGGTCTTTCTCTGCAATGCAGTGAAGTTGATCCACATTATTTTGATAGATTGTTCTTTTTCTGTGTTTCTCTATTTCCAGAATCAAAACCATGTTTTCCTACTTTGTGGTTTTCATTCATCTGCAATTTTAGTAAGAATAGGTTGTGTTACAGGATTATAGTTTCATATTTATTTATCTACCTGAAAAGTCATTTGCAACCTCATCTATGTAATAATTTGTCTTTCTTTCACTGGTTTTAATGTCACCACCACAGTTTTAAATACATGTATTCCTGTGTGTGTTTCTAGGCAAACAATTACATTCTTTGCTCTTTTAATTACCATCACTTCACACCCGTTGTGTTGCACTTTCTGGAATGTGAATTCACTATTTTATTCTTCCTCAGTGTTGTCTTGGATATCCTTTTTTTTTTCAAAGATCTTATTTATTTGACAGAGAGAGAGAGAGAGATCACAAATAGGCAGAGAGGCAGGCAGAGAATGAGGGGGAAGCAGGCTCCCTGCTGAGCAGAGAGCCTGATGTGGGACTCAATCCCAGGACCCTGAGATCATGACCCGAGCCAAAGGCAGAGGCCCATCACTCTGAGCCACCCAGGCGCCACTGTCTTGGATATTCTTGACCATTTATCCATCAGTAATTATTGTAACATCTTTTTTGCCGAAGTAATGATAAAAAAGGCCAGTGACATAATGACTAAAATTGCAATTGACTTAGAGATGAATGGAGGAAACATTGCCATTCTTTGTGGTGCTGTATTTTCTTAGTGCAACCAAAAGAATACTCTATCTTATGCGATTCTTCTTTAAAACCCTCTACTAGGGGCGCCTGGGTGACTCAGTTGGTTGGGCAACTGCCTTCGGCTCAGGTCATGATCCCAGAGACCTGAATAGAGCCCCACATCGTGCTCCCTGCTTGGCAGGAAGCCAGCTTCTCCCTCTCTCACTCCCCCTGTGTGTGTTCCCTCTCTGGCTGTGTTTCTCTCTATCAAATAAATAAATAAAATCTTTGAAAAGAAAAAGAAAGAAAATAAATAAAATAAAAAACCCTTTCATGTTTTAGAATTCCTTATGAGACCTTGTGTTAGATTTATTTCCATACCTTATAATTTGCTTCTGTTGCAAATGGTTTTATTTCTGAAATATTTTTGTCAGGATTTCCCTGTATATAGGAATACAATATTCTTTGACTTATGATAGGGTTATCTCCTGATAAACCCATTGTAAATTGAAAACATTATAAAAAAATTGTCAAAATGTATTTAATAACCTCACCTACCAAACATTGTAGGTTAGCCTACCCTACCTTAAATACACCAATGACACTTACATTAGCCTACAGTTGGGCAGAATCTAACAGAAATCCTATTTTATTATAAAGTATTAAATTTCTCATGTAATTTATTGAATACTGTACTAAATGTGGAGAACAGGATCGTTGTCAATGTGTCAGTTGTTGGCCATCATGATCAGGTGGCTGACTGGGAGTTGTGGCTCACTGCCACTGTCCAGCCTCACTAGGGAGGATTATACTGCATATCACCATCCTGGGAAAAGATCTGAATTCAAAATTTGAAGTATTGTTTTCCACTGAATGATTATTTCTTTCACACCGTCATAAAGACAAATAATATAAGTTGAACCTGCTTAAGTCATGGACCATCTATACTATTGACTTTCGTATTAGGACTTTGCATTCAGCAGCATTAATAGGCACCTGAGATCTAATCATTAGCCTGTGGAGTCTGTTTTGAAGATACAAAAACCACCTCCAAAGACTGAAAATTGTTTTTATTTCTATTCAATCTATATTCCACATGTTTCTATTTTCTTAAAGTACTTGTTTTCTTTTACTTCTAAGAAAGCACTTATTTATTGCATTAAAAACAGGCATCATTTTATTTTTTCGAACAAAAAAATTCTCTTAAAGTTTTATTATTAAATAATATGTTTGTTACACCTTGGGATCCTCATATCACATTAATAAGGTTCCTAGGGACGCCTGAGTGGCTCAGTGGTTAAGCGTCTGCCTTTGGCTTAGGTCATGACCCTGGAGTCCCAGGATGGAGCCCCACATCCAGCTCCCTGCTCAGCGGGAAGCCTGCTTCTCCCTCTCTCACTCCCCCTGCTTGTGCTCCCTCTCTCCCTGTGTTTCTCTCTGCCAAAAAAATAAATAAAATCTTTAAAAGAAAATAAGGTTCCTAGTTTTCTAAGAGTATTTGTGTGAATGTGCACTGAATTTTATAAATATTGTTTGTGTATCTCTTGATATATTTGTGTATTTCTTTAACATAGAGTAGTAATTATGTAGATCTGTTAATGTTAAGTTATCTTTACATTCTTGTGTTAAAAGCTAGTTCATCAGTGGAATTTTTTATTTATCAATTCACTACCATATTGTTATTCATCTAAAATATTTAAATATAACTTTATAAGTTAAAATTGACTTTCACTTTTTTTTTGTATTGTCCTTGAAAGTTTTGGTGTCAAAATTAATCAAGTATAAAAAACTGAGTCAGAGAGCTTTCATCCTTTATCCATTGTCTGAAACATCTTTTATGAAAAATATGGAAATTTGAATCTAGTTCAAAAAATAAGTATAGATAGTCCCATTCATGTTTTCTATTTCTGTATGAATAAATTTTAAGAATTTAGGCCTTTTCTAAAAAGTTGACTATCTGTAATGTCTAAAAATTACATTTAATTGTTTTTTGTTCTCTATATTGATATTTAATGGTTTGTTTATTTTTCTTCTATGGTTTTGACTAAGATTAAATTATTTTTTGAAGTATTATCCAAAGTTTAGCATTTGGTTTTAATCTTTTATTTTCTATTTTATTAATTTCATCATTTCTTCCTTTTTTTATTTTAACCCATCACCTGTTTCACCCATTTCATCATTTTTTTAAAGATTTTATTTATTTATTGACAGAGAGAAACACAGCTACAGAGGGAACACAAGCAGAGGGACTGAGAGAGGGAGAAGCAGGCCTCCTGCCGAGCGGGAAGCCCCGATATGGGGCTCGATCCTGGGTCTCCAGGATCATGACCTGAGCTGAAAGCAGTCGCTTAACCAACTGAGCCACCCAGGCACGCCATTTCATCATTTTTTAAAGATTTATTAGAGAGAGAGAGAGAGAGAGAGAGAGAGAGAGAGAGAGAGACTTGGAGAAGAGGCAGGGGGAAGGAAAAGGAATCTTAAACAGACTCTACCCTGAACACTAAGCCCAAAGTGGGGCTGGAACTCACCATCCTGAAATCATGACCTGAACCAAAACTGAGTGGGGCCCTTAACCCATGGAGTCACCCAGGCACCCCATCATTTCATCATATTTCATCATATTTTAAACGTTATTAATAACATTTTATTTTTTCAGTGTTCTAAGACATTGTTTATGTATCACATCCAGTGCTCCATGTAATATGTGTCCTCCTTAATACCCACAACCAGCATTTTAAAAAATTTTTATATTCAACATTGTATTTGCATTGGCCTGTATTTTTCTTTTTT
>PITA01018572.1:0-39983 GCA_004023965.1 Spilogale gracilis
GGATGTGGTTCCCATACACAACGGAATACTACTCCACGTCAGAAGGAAGTCAGCCAATCAGAGAAAGACAATTATCATGTGACCTCACTCATTCGTGGAATTTAAGAAACAGTGCAGAGGATCTCAGGGGAAGGGCAGGACAACTGAATGGGAAGAAATCAGAGAGGGAGACAAACCCTGAGAGACTCTTAACTCTAGGAGACAAACAGGGCTGCTGCTGGGGGGGAGGGGGGGAGGGCACAGACAGAGGGAAAGCTGGACCGTGAGTCAGAGGAGGGGTGCTACTGGGACCCAGATGTGCTCCTGCCCACCCCGTGCATGAACACAGCCCCCCCCCCACCGCACCAGCACCCATCAACACAGACGCACGCTGCACGGGGACCCCCAGTCCACCTCTCTGTCCTCACATGAAACAAAAGCTTTGCAAAATAGTGTGTGCTACTCATTTCTCGTCCAAGGTGGTCTCTTTCATTTTTAAAAAAGTGGGTCACAACCCTCTAACTGATTTCTGGCCTTGCTATGCACCACCAGTGCCCTCTTCCACCCAACCTGGAGAGACCCAGTAGGGACACAGGAGGGTGAATCCAGAACTCGTAGCTGAAAGTTACCCAGCCAAAGGCACTGGTGCTGGGGGATCGGTTCTCTGCAAACCAGGAGAACGCCACCTCCAGGGAAATGCCAGATTACTTTGGGAAGTGGGACATGAGGAGCTCTGGTTGAGAGTGGGGGACCTGAGAGGCTGTGAGGGCAGGACCCCATGGGCACAATTGCCAGCCTGCTAGGAGCTGGAGGCCTGCAGCCAGGCCGGGTTCTGGAGCTCTGGCCTGAGGAAGTGGCCTAACTCTGGGAGGGAGCCGGGAAAGGCTCTGGAGCAGGTCAGCTGGGTGCCAGAGGGGAAAGGGGCCCTCGAGGCCAGTTCCTGGGGGCAGGAGTGCCCTAGGGCTGAGTGGCCTTGGCCTTCTCATTGCCCTTCCCAGACGGCTCATGCCCCTCTGTGAAGTGGGGGCAGGACCCCAGAGGGGAGGAGGACACAGTGGGGCTCTGTGGGGAGTAGGGCCCCACGCAGCCACAGGAGGCTGGCAGTGGGGTGTGCGGGAGTGCTACTGCCCTGGGCCCGCGCCTGCGGCCACTGTGCCTAAAAAGTTGGGCGGTAGGAGCTCAGCGTCCTTCTCCATCTGCTGTCTCCCGGCGAAAGAGGTCTTTGTTCAAGTCGCCCGCCTCCCCGAATAAACGCCTGCTGGACATACTGCGTATCCTCGGACCTTGCCCAGTTTGGAGCCCGGGACCCCACGTGCAGCCTCTGGCAGAAGCGGGAGGCAGCTCTCCCTTGGGGCCAGGGGCGCGGGAGGGCCACGAGCGCAGGGGACAGAGGGAGGGAGTGGGAGAAACAGCCAGGACCCGAGGGAGCGGCTGGTCACCCGGTTCCGGGCTTGCATCCCATTCCGAGCCCAGTTTGTCCCCGCGTATTCCCCCGCTGTCCACCACCCCGCTTCAACCCCGCGCCCGAGGCCCTGCACCCCGCGGAGTCCCGGCTCCTCCCCGGCGGGTCTGGACGCCCCCCGCCGCCCCCGGCCCCGCGCCGCCGGGCCTCCGCTCCTCCTCTCGGTGGCCCCCGGCCGCCCCTGGCTCCGCCCCGCCGGGTCCCCGCCCCGTCCCGGCCAGTTCCCTGCGCCCCGCCCCCACGCCCCGCCCCGCCGCGGCCGGACCAGTTCCCCGCGCCCCCGGCCCACCGCCCCGCCCCGCCCCGCCCCTGCCCGACCCGGCGGCCCGAGCGCGGCTGGCCCAGGGCGCAAGGCGGCGGAGCGCGCAGCATCCCGAGCGCTGACTGTCGGGCCCGCCGAGCATGGCGCCGAGGTGCGGGGTGGGCAGGGGCGGCGGGGCGTACGGGCTGGCAGTGGACGCGCGCGGCGCTCTAACCTGTGCTCTGTGGCCTGTCGCCCGCAGGTGGCCCTGGCTCCGGCCGCGGCCGCGGAGCCTCCTGGACGTGCTCGCCCTGCTGGTCCTGCTGCTCGGAGCGCGCGCGGCCTCGGCGGAGCCAGGTAAGAGCGGGCGGGGACGCGAAGGTCGGCTCGCCAGGCGGGCCCCCTGCCAGCCGCGCTTGGCGCGGGTCTCCGGCGGATCCTGGCGGCGGCGGCCTTAACCCCAGCGCCTCTCGGCTTCGGTCCGGCAGGCTGCCCCGCTCTGCCCACGCGCGCAGGTGGCCGCGGGGGGCGAGCGGAGGGGGAAGCGGTCGCGCTGAGGCCATGTGTCCCGAGTGTCCCGCGCGGGCCATTCATTCTTACGCAGCGGGGGTTCGCGCCAAGTAGGCGCGCCGCGGGGTCGGAGACCTGTCGGGTCCGAGGGGGAGCGGGGACCATCCGCTTCCTGAGCCCCTGGCTTCGTGACCAAACTTCGGCGACCCGGCGGGGAAGTTGGCGCGCTTGGCGGACCGCGCTGCGGGCGGAGGGCCAACGAGGAGCCGGGGCGGTGGTGGCGGCGGCCGTTCCTCGCGCAGGGGTTCCGGAGGCGCAGGTCATCAGCCACGGGCCCGCAGGGCCTGCGTCGGCGTCACCCGGCTCGTCCCTCCCGCCGCCTGAATGGCCGCAGTGGGTCGTGCCTCCGGGCCTGGGAGCGAGCACGCGCGGGTCCTGGCAGGTCTCCGCGAGGACCGTGCAGCGCGGAGCGCCCTCGTCGTATTTCCAACCTGTTGAGGCGAAGCTCCCCGGCGTCCCAGGGCCAGCCTTTGTGCGCCGCCCGGCCGCCGGGCCTCTGTCCCCGCGCCCGCCAGGGTGTCGGGTTGCGCGCGGTCCCCTTTGATGCGGCCGAGCGCCAGGCCGGCGGCCCGGAACAATGCTCAGAAGCCCGCTGTTTGGCCGGCACCCCCGGCTTTTCCCGCGTGGGCCGCCGTCCCAGCCCGGCCAGGACGCCCTGCGCCAGCTCCAGGGACCCACGCCCCAAACATGCTGTTGGCCAGCTTGTCTTCCCAACTGACCCAACAAAGGCCTCGGAGGAGCAGCTGGCCCACGGGGCATGCCGGTCACCGATCGGAGCCCCACCCCAAGGGCGCTGGCGGTTTCTCCCAGGTAGGGCTGCAATGCTCTGTGGACATTTGTCCCCGACAGCCCTCTCCTCCAGGTTGGCATGACCAAGGGAGAACGTGGACTGCGCCGCCACAGCATCCAGGAGCATGCTGGCCACAGCGGTCAGGAGCAGGCACAGGACTTGAGAGGGAGAAATAAGAGCTTGTTTCATTGTTTCCAGTAGGTGTAGCCGCAGGCTTAGACAGCACCGCAGACCTCTTTAAAAAGTACCTGCCTCCTTGCTAGATCTGTGGGGGGCACCTGTTCATTTCCTCCTCTATGCCAGTTAACTCCAGGGACATTTGGGGACACGATTGTCTGGCACTCTGTTGTGTCCCCTGGGCTGCTTGGGGCCTGTGAGTCCTGGCTTCAGGGGCCGTCCCCGCTGCTGGGGACCCGCCCAGGGCTGCACGTGTAGGAATTTGTAAGCCTGATGCCTCCTCTCTCATCTGACCCTGGAGCGCCCAGCCCCTGATTTATGAAACTTTGTAATCAGAGGGGAGGAAATCAGGGTTGATAGCTTTTAGCCACAGAGTGGAAACAACACAATGTTATGTCAGCAAGCTTTGGTGAGAGGCAGTCTTGAGATCTGAGGGTAGGGGTTGGACTTAAGGTGGGCTCCTGGGGGCGGGAGGAGGCGAGTAGTGCTGGCGTGTGTACTCGGTGGGTCTAGGGTCCAGGGTCCACTGGGAAGGGAGGCGGCCCCCTGGTGGGATGCAGGTCTGTTTGCATCCTGGAGGCAAATGCAGGAAGTGGGCTGGGGGGGGGCATGGGGTTCACCCCTGCTGGGACTAGGTTCCCTTGAAATGGGATAGTAATTGCCCCCTCTAGGTGTTATTGGAGAAGACTTAATGTGTGTGAAATCTAACTTAGCAGAAGCTCAATTTTCTTCTAGAAACCCTCTTGGGATAAAAGTTTGAGGCCCAGCTTGCTGATTTGCACATTTTTTCTGACTAAAAATGGTGGATTTTCCCATGTCTCTGTGTGTCTTGCACCTGACCCCCCCAACCCCCCAAAAGAAGAAAGTCTTTTGCTGCTTTGTCTACGGATTGGTCTCTGTGGTTTGATGGTCATAAACGGAGCTTGTGGCCCCCCTTCCCCGCCCCGTAACTAGGCGCCCGGGGAGGCACAGGCCGAGCCTGTCCGTGAGCTCAGAGGCCCATTGCTGCCGGCAGGCCTGCTCTCGTGGTGCAAGTGTGTGGCTCCCGTGGGCCGGCGTGGCTGTGGGCACCCAGAGGCGTTTGCAAGCAGCACGTCAGAGTCTGGGCTGTGGCAGAAGGAGCGAGTCTGATGGGCATTTGCAGGGTGCCCTGGACGCTGGTCCCCAACCGAGTCATCTTGTGTCTGGCTGGGCACCTGGCTCTGCCAGCCCCCTGCCTGGGCCGCCAGGACTCCGCGGGAAGCTCAGCATCTTCAGTGCGCCTCCGGGGCTGATTTGAGCAGACACAGAGCAGACCCTGGGGTCCCTGTGTCGGGGGGTGTCTGTCTTCGTGGGGGCACGGCACCCTGGTAACGCATGACCGAACAGATGGGAAACACTTGTCCGAGGCACCCTGTTTCTCGGACCTGGTTCTCAGTGGAGCTGCGGCTGGGCTTCAGGGGCATCGTCAGGGTTCGGATGCAGGGCTTCATAAGATAGTTTTGAATTTCAGTAAAACTCGTTTTTCAGGGCACTCCTGTTTTCCTTCAAAAGAAGGAAGAGAGGGGAAAGTCCTGTGGGGGGGGAACCTAGAGGGAGTGATGTTGACCCCATCCAGAGAGCCCTGCCCTCCAGCCTCACTGCATCTCACCGGACACGCGTGTGCACATGCTTACATGTCTGTGCGTGCACACACTCAGTACACACACGGGTGTGCAACACAGGCCCAGGCCAACACTCACGTACATGCGTGGACACACACTCACACACAGGTGCACACACAGGCCAGGCCAACGGAGTCACGTGCATGCCTGTGCACACGCGTGGACACACACACACAGGCCAACGGAGTCACGTGCATGCCTGTGCACACGCGTGGACACACACGTGCGTGCACATATCAATGCTCTCTCTCCACCAAAAGCACTTAGTTCCCTTCATCCAAATTGTTGGAAAGGCTTGGTTCTCTGGGCCCTTGGGAGGGGGAGGGGCGCTGCGGTGTGGAGCACCCTCCTCTGGTGTGGCCGGTGATGGCCCCTGAGAACAGGCCCGGGGCGCCAGAGGGCGGCGAGGCTGGGAGAAGCAGCAGTCTGTGTAGCCCAGGGGAAGGACTGGGCCACTTCTCAGCCTCCATCCCGGGCTCGGGGAGGCCTACCTGCTTCTCTCGGTGAGCTGCCATCCACCTGCCCCTAAAAGGGGATCCATTAGATGCCCCAGGCTGCGGAGGTCAGGGCACATGGCGATGACTCGCGGTGCAGACCCTTGTGCACCCCGGCGCCTCCCCAGAACCGCAAAGCTGATAGCTGGCCAAATGGAGCAAAGCACATCTTCTGCTATGATATCCATGAGCCTCGTCCTCTCCCATGGCCTGAGGCGTGTTGGGAAGGGCTGGGATGCCAAGGGGTGGCCTCCAGGATGGTGGGGGGCGGGCGGGGGCTGACTTCCCACCCGCCAGCTCTCAGGGGTCACATGAGGGTGTGTGCGGGGCAAGTTGGCTCGCTGATGAGCAGCCCGCGGCCCCGGCTCCGGCTGGGGGGGGCTGGCCGTCGCCCCCGCGGGGTGCCCGGCGTTCTGCCGCTTGGTCCAGGGGTGGCCTCCCAGTGTGTGGGGGGGCCTGTCGCAGGCGGTACACTCTGGTGTCCCTCTCCTGAGCCCCCAGGGGCGAGGCGACAGTGCGCCCCGTGCGGGCAGCCCCTCTCCGGAGAACAGAGCAGCCGAAGCCCCACCATCCGAGCTTCAGCCGGGACAGGTCGAGGTCCAGGGGCCCGACGTGTGAAACTCCCAGAAACCCGATGCTCCTCTTGAGGAGGGCACAGTATTGGGGAAATTGGAACACGTATTTGGGGTGCTCATAAGATCATCGACTTTGGTGCACTGACAGTGAGAGCACAGAAAGATGAGAACAGTGTGCTCCGGGCCCCTCCCCGAGCTCTGTGGCCTGGCTTCTCTGCATGCACGGCCTCCCTTCGCTGGGGGTTCGGGGTCTGGCAACAGCCCCCTGCCGGGCTCTGGCTCCCTGGCTGGGCGCCTCACCTCCCGCCGGGGCCCCTCCCCTCGCCAGTGGGCAAGGGCGGTCTTCCCGGGGCTCTGTGAGCAGCCAGTGTCAGATCGCGGGCCTTCTCGCGGTCACACACTGCGTGTGATGTCCGTCGTGCTTCTGCCCCGCGCTGAGCCGCCACACCGGGGACCGTGCTCTTCTGTGCCCAGCGCTGCCCCGCGTCTGCGGGGGCGTGCGAGCTTCGTGACTACCTGGACGGCGGGCTAGTTGTGGTTTGCTTTGGTGGGGCCCGGCCACGGCAGGCCAGCTGTCAGAAGGAGCTTTTGATCCCCGATGCGCTGAGCCAGATGAAAACTGGGGGCTGCGAGGCCGGGGTGTGCCCGCCCGCCGCGCTGCCGGAGCGCCCGCTGCCTCCCGGCTCCTTCGGCACCGACAAGCCTGAGCACAGCCTTTCCCGCTGTGTGCAGCCCGAGCCCGGGAAGGGAGCGGTTTGCCGCACGTACCTCTTTGGGATTTCAGGCTGGCGGACCAGGTCCCTCTGGGCAGCGGCTCCGCGCTGAGCTGGGTGGTGGCGGGGCTCGGGGCCACGCCTGGTTCCTGGAGGCCTCGGAGTGGGCAAGAGCCCCGCTCGCCGGCCTGGCTGGCCTTCGCGGGGTGTTTCCTGGGAGAGGACGTCAGCGGGAGCCAGAGACTCAGGAGGGCTGGCCGGGAGGTGGGAGGGGAAGCGTGGGCCCCGGAGCTCGGTGGCGCCTCCGGGGCGGGGCCGGGCTGGAGCTGTGCCACCACGGGCTGTTTAGGTCTATATTTTATTCAGGCATTCGTTTGGTTCTAGTCTGAAGAGCCTCGATTCACATCTCGCACTGCTCCTCCGTGTAGATTCAAAATTAGTGACAATTCGGCGTCCATTTTTGCACCCAAGTTTGGGAATCCTCGAGCGGGCGCCTGCCCTTGACCGCTGGGCGTCCTCTGTCTGCAGGGAGCCTGCTCCCACGGCTGTCCTCGGGGAATGCAGGCAGCACCCCTCTGTTCCCGAAGGCGGTGCAGGGAGAGCGTGGCTCCTCAGGGTTCATGCCTCCCGGCGCCCACCTGTGCAAAGCGAATGTCCCTGTCCTGGCAACGTGAGCAGCTCGTGGAGCCGCTGGCCCACCCCCTCGGAGCCGGAGGCTGGGCGTCCCTCTGCAGTGGCCCGAGTCCGGACTCCCTACACCTCCAGGAGGAAGGGAGACCGTTTCTCCACGGTTCCAATATGACAACTGGGGACCTCGTCTTGGAAGGAATCACGGATTCAGTGCCTGGTGGAGAGTGTGGCTCCCCCGCCCCTGTGCTGTCGGGAGGGGCAGGGGCATGTGGGGAGGGTGGGCAGCGCCCCTGGACCCTCCGTGGGCCGGCTGGGTGGCAGAGACCTCACCCACCCACTGGGCTTGGGGGAGGAAAGAGGCTGAGGTGGGCCCCTTGTCTGGCACCAGAGAGCCGCTTCCCGGCTGGGGACCTGGGGGCCAAGGGCAGGCGGCGGGCTGACGTTGGGTCAGACTCATAAAGTGTACATTTGCCACCAGCTGGTGCAGGACTGGGAGGCCCCTGGGCGCCGAGGCTCTGCTGGTCACTCTGCTGGGTCCCTCAGTGTGAGCCCAGCCACCTGGCCCCTTTGTCCACACATCCATTGCCTTCCTGTTTCCTATGTGCATTTTCGAGCACCTTCTGTGTGCGAAGACCCTGCCTGCCAAGAACGACGGGAAGGTAAAGGCCAGCGTGTCTCCCGCGGGGGGACCTCTGTCTCCCAGGCCAGCGAGAGCATCCTGCAGCCCTGGGATGTCACGCCCTTCTCCCCAGGAGCCAGTGCACAGGCTGAGTGTGGGGCCGTGGTGGGGGCCTTCAGGCAGGGGACGGCGTCCCTCCGGACAGGTCTGCGCGCGGTCCGGCCCAAGCCGCCAGGGCTGCGCCCCATCCTTTTGAAAGTCTGGCTAATAAGACAAATGGGGAAAAAATCCTTTGAATGTTCTTTCCACTTGGTAAGTTTTGACCGACAGTGAGGTGGACGCGCTGGAGCCTGGACAGGCCAGATCGCTTCCCCTGCTTCCTGGGTCCATGCTGGGCCCCGCGTCCTGCTCACGGCTTCCCTAGCCCGAGCTGGCGGCCACAGAGGGCACGTCTCGTGTTCTTCCTACTGTGTGGGCAGCCTTCCCTGGGGCAGTGTTCTGTCTCCAGGCGCAGAGTCGGTTTTCCCTCATCTTTATGGCCTGTTCCCCGGGGTGGACCCAAGGGCCAGGCTCGGCCAGGGACCACGCCAGGGCTGCACCATGCCGCAGGACAGGAGGGTTGTGGGCTCGCGCGGGTGAGCAGGGAGCACGGGAGGCCGCGTGGTAGCAGCTGACACCTTCACTCTGCCTTCGTCGGTGTGGGAGGTGGGCAGTCCCTGGACAGAACGGTTGCAGTCACTCAGTGGAGGGCCATGTGGCTGACTGTGGCCAGGCTGTCCACTCTGCCTTCTTGGGTGGCTGAGAGCCCAGGCCCCAAATGTGCCAAGTGCTGTGTGACCCTGGGCAGGGGACTCACCCTCTCTGTGCCTCTGGGAAATGGGGTGGACAGTTGGGCTCTTCAGGGAGTGCACATCGCACCTTGGCTTTCTGGGATGGGTCCTGATCATGCCTCGCTGAGCTCTGGGGACCATCGTGGGCTGGGCAGGGCCTGGGAGAGGGGGCGGTGGTCACCGGGAGCAGGAAATGGGTCCCCATGACCGGGATCTGGTTTTGCATTTCTTCCTTGTCGGTGGGCTGTGCCTGCAGAAGTGATGGTTTCTGTTAGACTAAGCCGCCCGCTCACCGCCCGCGCCCCCGCGTCCTCTGGGCATTCTAGCCCCGCTACCCACACACGCTCTCTCGTATGTCCCTTTGGAGGGACCAGGGCCACGGACCTGCCTCCACTTGTTGGGTCTTGTTACTAGGCGGCTGTATTTAAAAAAAAATTCTCCCACTGAGAAAGTCTCTTGTTCTCCGCGAGCCGGCGAGCCAGCCCGGAGCGTCCTGGACCCAGGCCCGTCTGTGCTCGTACACCTGGACCGCGCCTGATGCTGAGCCGGGGCTCACGGAGGACACAGGGCCCCCTTCCTGTCATCTGTCATCTCAGCCTGTGCTCACTTTCCGGGCCCTCTCCCCCTGCCCTGGGTCCCGAGGAAGGTGAAGTCCCCTCCAGCCCCAGGGCCCTTGCGCTGTCCTGCAGTCCCCTGGGAAGCCCTCTAGGGCAGGGTCGGCAGGTGAGCCCTGCGGCCAGCTGTCCCTGGAGCTGGGAGAGGCTTTTTTCTAACATAATGATTGCGCGATAAGCAGCTTCCCACCGCCCGACGCAAGCCTGCGCCCGGGACTGAGCCGCTTTCTCGGCCCCTGGGAGGACGGCAGTCCTGTGTTCAGACGCCCCTCTGGGGTCCCAGGCCCAGGGCTGTTGCTTGGCTCCCTTCTCTGGCCTCGAGGCTGACCCGCGTCACGCTGTGGGGTCACCGTGTGCCCGCTGCTTGTCTTGGGCGGTGAGGGGCACCCACCTTGGGGCATTTTCTGGCTAAAGTGAGTCTGCGCCCCCAGGGCGTTCGACGTAGCCAGGGCTGGCCCAGAACCTGCCATGTTTCTCATTCATAACCTTTTATTGTGAAAATAATGAAGAATGCCCCTGGGAGTTTGGACCCAGAAGGGAAAAAGCATCCATCCCAACACCACCTTCATTGTTATTAGGGGGAAATCCGACGTTTTAGCAGAACTGGGCTATACTCCCTGCACCCTGCCGCTGGTCTGGCCCCTTGCGGACAGCCCCTCGCTCTGGGTGCAGAAGCCCACGTCCCCGTCCTGAAAACGGCCGTGCCTACCCGTGAGAGGGCAGATGGCATGCCGGCATTCCGGACACTTGGGAACCTAGACGCAGATCCCTCATGGCCGTGGGGTCCGCTGAGGGGCAGCCCCAGAGGCATCCACATCCCTGTGCGCAGGGCGCGCGGATGCTGCTTCCGTGGTAGGAAAGGCCTTGACCCGGGGGCTGCGTCTGGGGTCTCCATGTGATCCTAGCACCCTAACAAGGAGGGGGTGGCAGGAGAGCAGCATCCGGGGCCAGGGAGACGCTGGGGTGGGGGGGGAGCGAGGCCACTGGCCCTGCAGGTGTCGTGGGGAGGGGGCGAGGGTGTCTGGAGGCTAGAAACGACAGGAAGTAGATTCTCTGCTGGAGCCTCTGGGAAGAGCCCGGTCTCGCTGATGCATGGTTCTGGACTTCTGACCTCTATAGCTGTGAGAAAATAGACGTGGGCTGCTCTAGGCCCCAGCCTTGTGGTCACCACCCAGCCCGTGGTTCTGCCACGGGAAGGGGTGGGATCGTGGCCCCTGCGCCTCTCAGCCACGGCAGGCTATGGCTCTGTGAGATAGGGCCCCCACTGGTGCAGGGCCCCCGACATGCTTCCTGCCCCTCAGGCCCCTGGTGGCCAGCTCCCCTCTCCTGACACCGACACCTCTGGGCGCCGGGTCCTCACGGAGGCCCCACGAGGGCTCTGTTCTTGCAGCCTTTCGGAGCTCGGGGGGCCTTCATCCCAGCAGAACAGCCCCCGCGTGCCTGGCCAGCGGCCAGGGGCTTGGACCCGCCCAGGAGCGGCTGAGCAGGGGGCCTGAGGGCGCAGGGGGCATGGAGGGGCGGGAAGCTTGACCGGGGGCAGAGGACTGGGGGCTCCATCTCGCTGTACCCCAGCCTCCCATGGAAGGAAGGCTGACCAGAAGGGTGCAGAGCTGCTGGGCACGCTCGATGCTCGCGTGTCCACGGTCATCTGACGCTGCTGCAGAAATGCCCGCAGACCCGGCCGGCACAGGGGGTGGAGTCCACGGGCCACACCCCCAGTGATGCTTCTATATGCTTCCATATCGGTGGCTTTAACCTCTTCTTTGGCACAGTGCCCTTTTCTGGGACCTCACATGTGGAGCAAATGTGGGGGACATCCAGGCAGGATGAGGGGCTCCCCCAGGCCTCGCTCTGTCCTGTGGGCCATGCTGGGGGGGCTGGGCCGTGGCCGTGGGGGTGCGGAGTCCCATCCCTGGGCTCTCAGCAGTGGACAGGCCTCTTTTGGCCTCTGTGCAGGTCTGCAGGCCCCGCTCAGGTCAGGAGCAGCGGGGGATGGGGCTGTGGGGGAGGGCATGAAGCTCCTCCCCAGGTGGGGGGGGTGGGGCTGTGGGGGAGGGCATGAAGCTCCTTCATACAGTGGAAACTAGGGCCTCCTGCCCAGGCCGGTCCTCCTCTGTGGTCTGGTCCCAGCCTAGGACCTGTGCTCTGGGTACTAAGCACTAGTGAAACTGGTTTTTGAGTCCTAATTAGTTAGTAAACAATTACTCGTTGAACTCTAACTAGTCCGTAAACAATTACTTGTTAGTACACAATCATTGCTGGATTGGAAGTCCTGGAGCAGCCCCCCCCCGGCTGATGTCTCCTGCCTCGGTCTCCCCTTCTGCGTCCCCGTCTCGGCGGGCAGGCGGCACGCCTCTGCTCACACGTCTGTGAGCATCTTGTCTCATCTTTACCCTTGTCTTTTTAACACACGTTCAGCTCTTTGATGCGCCTTCTGCAGGGGCTCCGTGGGCCAGCGGGCCATGTGTGCGGGGTCACTTAGAGGGGCCCTGAGACTCCGCCGGCCACACCCGCCCAGCTGGTCACCATCTCTTTTCTCCGGGAGTCCCAGCTTCGGGAAGACCAGGCGGGGCCCACAGACGAGGCGGGTTCTCGGGAGCCCCCCCTGCAGCTGCACACGGCTCGGTCCCTAGAGCCGACATCATCAGCCGTCCTTGGCTTCCTCCGCTCTCTGCGGCCGCCGCCCCTCCGCCCGTGGCCTCGCGACAGCCCCGTCACCAGGCCGGTGTGTGCGCTGGGGCTGGGTGTCACGTAATGAAACCCCAGTGTCGTCCGTAGAGGAAGGAGAGATGCAAGCGTGCGGGGTAGGGAAAGTCTGTGTGTCCACTTTCCTCCCGGGGACTGCAGGCGTGATGCGCACGCGTGAGATGAGGCCCTGCGGGTCCGGGCTCCCAACCTTTAAGAGACCCTGCTCAGCACCGCCGTCTCCAGGAGCAGCTGGACAGTGACCTTTGGGGTCCCAAACCCTCGAGGATTTCCCACCGTCCTCCTGGCGGGCTGGGTGTCTGCTCTTGGGCTCGGAGCTGCGTTCTCTTGTCTTCCCTCAGCGAGGTGTGAGGACGGCGGGGTCCCCCATGCTTCCTGTCTCCTGTTTACATCACCAGTGGGTCAGACGGGGGGCCGGAGCCGAATTCCATGCTGGGGTCCAGGGCCAGTGACCCCGTGACACGGCGTGCGGCTGGGGCCAGTGCTGAGTCTCCTGTGCTCTGTCAGGACCCGGCGGCCGACCGTGACGTTTCGGGGGCTCCCGGTGGGGCTCTGGCTTTCCCAGGGCCGCTGGACGGAACCGACGTCCCTGCTGGTACCCAGGCCCTGCAGCTCCTCTCTCAAGCTGCGGCATGTCAGACGGCGTCTGCGGGCTGGGGAGCGGGCCCACGTCAGCCTCCCCCGGCCCCAGGCCGAGGGAAGGGGGCTGGGTCCCCCGCTGGTGCCGGGCAGGGCTTCTGACCCCTAAGATCCCGTAGTCGAGAGAAACAGGATCACAGGCGGCAGCAGAGGCCACGGAGTCCGCGTCCACAGGAGGGGGAGGCGCGGTCGAGTCCCCGCGGGCACCCTCCCTGGCGGCCGTCCTGGGAGCGGTGTGGCCAAGGTGGGTTTCCACGTTCGGGTCAGGCAATGCGCGAGGCCGGGCAGCTGCCCCTCGTGCTTCTGACCCAAAACAAGAGGCTGTTTAGATGTTTTGTGGGCACAAAGAATCCAAAACCAGCTTCTGGAGAAAAATTAAAGTGGCTGCTCAGAAAGAACATGGCTGCAGGTCCCTGCACACTCAGGGTGTCCCCCTCGAGCTCTGGGGGGCAGGAGGCCAGAAGGGGGCTGGCTGGGCACGCTCTCAGAGCAGAGCGGGTGCCCGGCCTGCAGGGACCGTGGGCGGCGGGGAAGCGACATAGCATCCCGTGTGTGCGAGAGGCATCTGTGGTCATGAGCCGAGCTGAGCTCTGTGGTCACCAACGAAGGTGGCTTCCTCCAGGCCCGGGAGCAGTCCGTGGATGGCCCTCGCATGGCAGGACTGTCCCCGCAAGGCGCGTGACAGCGCCGTCCTTGCTTCCTGCTCAGCTGAAGACGCGGGGCGATCTGGGGAGGAGGGGCGAGGTCGTGCCGTCCAGACTCTAAGCCCGCAGCTTGCGTTTCTTCCCCGGCGAGTATCCCAGCAACGGGATTAGGGCAGGTGGCCATGGCATTTCCCAGGGGCCACTCCTGCCGCCCTCTGGAACCTTCTGGGGCCAGCGGTGGGGAACGGCATGGGGGCCGTGTGCAAGGCTGGCTGGACACCAGGAGACAGCGGGGCAGGACTCGGGGGCAGAAGGGACTGTGGCTCCCGGGACACAAGAACTGGGGAAGCCAAGCTTTCAGCCGGAAGCTGGGCGTGGCCGCGTGTGGGCCCTGCTTCCTGGACGATGGCCCATCCCTGCTTCTCACCCCTCCCCCTGCGGGACTGGCCTCTGTGGCTCCCCACGAGCCCCCAGGGGTACCCGTGCTCATTCCTGCTCTGTTCTGGGTCAGTTGGTCCCTGTGCGTGGGGCGTCAGCCCCCTCCCAGTCCTCCTCTAAGGGCGGACAGACGGACAGGCTCTGTGCAAGACTGGACGTTGTCCCGAGAAGGCTTTGCAACCCTTATGTCTCGTCCTCACCGAGATTTTATTAAAGATTTTATTCACTTATTTGACAACTAAAGAGGGAGGGAGCACAAGCAGGGGGAGCAGCAGAGGGTCAGGCAGACCCCCTGCTGAGCAAGAAGCCTGATGTGGGGACTTGATCCCAGGACCCCGGGATCCTGACCTGAGCCAGAGGCAGACGCTTTACCGGCTGACCCCCCAGGCGCCCCTCACCGGAATTGTAGACTGTGTCTCTCCCATGGGACGCTGCGTGGTGGCCGAGTTCCGCGCACTGGCCCCAGGACACGGCAGCGGCTGGCCCGGCCCGCACAAGTCCCAGCAGGTTGATTAGCGGGATGATGGCCTGGCCGGGGTCCGTTTCCACAGCACAGGACACGGGGGTCCGGCCCGCGTGGCGATGGCAAAGCGGCGGTAACGAGTGATCCAGCGGGGAGCCCTCCACGTCCCCCGCGTGTCCAGCCCAGCCCGGAGGCACGGTGGGGTGGGGGGACGTTTGTTGGTGCACCAGTTCCTTCCCGGAAGTGAGGCCGTTCGGTGTGGGCCCAGGGCGCTGGGGGGATTTGCCCCCCGGCCCCATCTCCCTGTTGGATGAGGAAGCGCTCCCGATGAGCCCACAAGGGTCCCCGGGGCAAACCCCAGAGGCGGCGTCCGGGTGAGCGGAGACCCCACCGTCTCACCGTCAGCATAGGGCAGAGGGCCCTCCTGCCGCACCCTCTCTGGCAGCGGGGGAAGGGGGCTGCCAGACTTCTCCGCCCCCTCCCACCGGGCGGGACCTGCTTTCACAGGGCACAGCAGGTGCCATGCAGGCGAGCCGCAGGGGGGTGGCGGCCCGCTCAGGGTGACCGAGCCTCTGGAATTCCCAAGCATTTCAGTGGTTCGTGCGCAGTGGTGTCTGCAGAGCCTGCAGGCCGTAGGAGGGGTCCTCCCTCCCTCCCACCCAGCACACTCGCGCATGTGCCCCCCATGCTCACACAGGGTTGTGCTCAGGGCACGGAGACTGCTCACGGGCTCTCTGCCCGGTCATGGGGAGAGGCCCACCGTCCCTGCTACCGTTCCCTGAGCCCCGGGGCAGACCTCGTTTGGAAATCTGTCCCTGAGTGTGGAGGGTTGAGAATGGCTACTGTTGCCTGTGGGCCCCCTTCCTGGGTGTGGGCAGGGCTCCAGTCACCCCCGCTCCCCAGGAACATGCCCAGATGATGGGAAGAGAGAGGGACGTGGGAGCCTCCCCCCGCCAGTGTTTCCCAGGCGGGACAGGATCCCGGGGGCCCCGTCTCCCCCGGGGTGGGCAGCGAGGACTCCTGACTTCCTCCAGGACAGTGGAGCTGTGTCGCTGCAGGGTTGGCCCAGGTCAGCACCAGCTGCCTCGCGGCACAAACGCCTCCCCCGACCCCACGGCCCTTGAGTGGCCCAGGTTAGCGTTGAGTTAATGATCTCGGGCACCGTCAACCATTAACACATCAGGCCCCGCAGGGCACACCCTTTGGAAGAACATCTTCGTCTTCGCCCAGGTGTGTCGTGGACACGTGGGGGAAGGTGCCTTCCTGCTGGCTGTGGGGTCTGGAGGTGCAGCCACGGCCTCGGGGCCATCTCGGGACCGGGCTCCGTGGCGTTGTCTCCGTGGCATTGTCTCCGCGGCTGGACGTACCGGCTCTCCCAGACTCGAGTTGGGCTCTCAGGTGGCATGACTGGAGTGGACGAGGAGAGCCCTCCCGCCAGGGTCTGCAGCTTGGGGAGCCCAGCTGGCAAAGGCACCAGGACCAGGGACCCGGGCAGCCACGGGGAGGGACAGCCCCGAGGCCCTGGGCAGGCCGCCTGCCCTCCTGCCCCGCCACGGCGCGGTCTGCTGTGCGCCCTGGGACAACGGGCCCCTCCCGGCCGTTCGCAGGGCGTCCGAGGAGCAAGTCGGAGCAAGTGCACGTTCGCTGGGCCCGTCAGCGAGGGAGGGTCCGGGGCCCCGGGGGGCTGCGCTGCCCCGCAGTCTGGCGCTCAGACCCAGGGAGCAGCAGACAGCAGCAGTGAGGCAGGTGGGGAGGGGGCCGGGCAGCATGCGAGCACGCGTATGCCAACGCTGCCCTGTGTTAGCTGTGGGACACCGGGCAAGTGACCAGGGGGTGGCCGGGAGGGCATGGTGCCCCAGGGGGGATGGCCTGGGGTCCCCTGCTAAGAGCGTCCCTCCTGTGAGGGGCGTGGCCCCCGCATCTCGTGGGGGTGAAGGTGGCGGAGGTGGGCCCCGTCTCCAAGGCTGACTTCGGAAACAGGCCTGCAACACTCCCCCGAATTCAGAGCCCGGGCGGCTGTGGCCAGGTTCTCGTGGTTTCTGGCCTGCATTTTGGAAGAACGGGAGCCCCCCTGCCTAGCTCGGGAGGAGCCGCTCCCTGTGGGAAGGGCCCCTGGGGCTGATGCTCACGGACCCCACCTGTCTCCCGCCCGGCCCGGCTGGCCGTCCCCCTTCCCGCTTCGTGGCCACCCACTGTGGGGGCCACAAACAGCACCAGGCTCCCCACAGGGTCTCAGGGTGCCTCGGGGAGGGGAAGGAAATGGCCCCATGAAGGCTCAGCGTGGGGGTGACCATGGGGGCTCCTGCGCGACCAGAGGGCTCATGGTTTTACAGAGCAGACAGAGGGGCTGAGGCCCTTCCTGGGCCCTGGAGGATGTAGCTGGGCCTCGAGGGGAACTTGGTTTAGGTTGATTGGGGCCCTAATGACGCTGAGAGCGGGAGCAGGACCGTGAGGGGAGAAGGAGGGAAGAAGGCTGGCTGCTCGGTAGAGAGTCAGGCTCATCGTCCAACCCTTGCGGGGCGGTGGACCCCGCTCTCCTGGGTAACAGGAAGGGGGGGGGAACGGTGAGGGCACAGGTGCCTCGCCCGGGAGTAAACGGGAACAGCAGCTTTAAGCCTCCTGTCTGTGGCCACCCTTGTGCAGCTCTCACGGGGGGGGCACAGCTGGCTCCTGTTGTGGGCAAGCGGGCTGGGGACCCCGGCTGGCGCAGCCCCCCCGAGAGTGCCGGAATGCCAGCCAGGGAGCCGACCAGCTGTGTTTTCTGGTGAAGGGTGTCTGTGTCCCCAGAGGTGGGGAGGACTCCGTGTCGCCTCCTCTGCTCTGAGCCCAGCTGCCCCTCTGTGGACGTCATGTGAGGACCAGGGCTGGGGGGTCCGCCGCAGGGGCTGGGGCGCCTCGTGTGCTGAAGCACACGGCTGAGCACCAGGCCGCTAGGGCCCTGCACGGACGGGCGTGGGGACGGCACAGAAAGGGCAGGCGCCCCGGGAGCAGCAGGGTGGCCGCTGCGGCGTGCTTCCCCGCAGGTGCTTCTCGGAGGAAGCCTCCAAGCTCACGGAGGCTTAGCCAGCCGGAGGACGGCGTCTGGAGCAAGGGCCCCCAGCTCCTGGTCTGTGCAGCTCGGGTGCGTCCCTTGCTTCATCTGCTGGGCTTTGCCTGCCGGCCAGGGGCAAGGCGCCTGTTGGCGAGCACTCCGGCACCCCGGACGGCAGGGACCTTCTGCCCCAGCGTGGAGCCCTCCCTGGCCATCCCCCGGACCCGCGCAGGACCCTCCTCCTTGCCGGGGCTCAAGGCTGGTGAAGCAGGAGGAAGAGACCCTCACGGACCCAGGAATGCAGGGGGAGGGGGCTGCCTTCGCAGAGCTGAGAGGGTGCTGTTCTCCACATGCAGGGCTGATAGGGTAGGGGTTCCCAACAGCAGGCACCTTTTTCCAGAGACCACCTGTGTGTGTGTGTTTGTGTGTCTGTGTGTGTGTGTGTGCACGCGCGCGTGCTTGAAGCCAGGTTCCTCCAGAGCAAGCGGCCGCCTGGACCCCGTGGAGGTCTGGTGTGGAGCCCAGAGCACTCACATCGAAATGCCACATCCCCTCCCAGCTGCCCCTCTTCCTCCGTGGGAGCACAGCCTTCCCGGAGACTCCCTGCCCCTCCCTGCCCGTGAGCCCACTCCCTTCCAGACGCGGACCCCAGGAGACGCACCCGGGGCTTTTCTTCCCCAGCCCGAGGGCCTCCTGTGGCCCCCGACCCCTGACCCCGCCCCGGCGTTGGCTGGGACCTGCTGGGCCGGGACACTGAGTCCGTGGGCCTTGCACGCCCCCCCCTCCCCGGGCAGGTCCCCTCTTGCCCCTCGCCCATCCCGGCCATGACCTCACCCGCCCGCCTGCGTGTCGGGACAGCCCATCTGCGCTTGGCGGAGGCCCCAGGAGGCCCGCTCGGGTTTGGGCCGTCTCGGGGTGAGCGGTCCTGAGTCTACAGCGATCGGATTTGCCCTCTTGACGTGGGGCTGTTCCTCGGGCCCTGAGCGTCCCGCGCTGCTCGCTGCCCCGAGTGCCACCAGGTTCCGGGGGCCAATTTCCGTCGCCTGGCAGACCCACTCTGGCTTGGGGAGCTCTGGGCCTGAGGCTGGGCGCGGGAGGGGTGAGGCCTCAGGAATCCGAGGCCTCGGGGATGCAGACTCACACCTGGGCCATGAGCTCAGGTCTGACTAATGAGGCAGTGACTCAGGGCCCTGGGGCCTCCGCGGCACAGGCTGCTTCCCAGCATTGTCTAGGGAGCCCAGCGCGGCGTTCACACCACCTCCCCCTTGCAGCCCTCCGGCTGTCCCCTGCCCCATGCCTCCATGAGCAGGGACGTCTGGCCCCGTTGTGCAGGGTGTGGCCGGGGGCCCTCGGGGTGTGGGGAGTGGGCATGGGCTGCGAGTGGGGCACCCCCGGGGAGGACGGACAGCCTGTGAGGAAGGCAGGCTGACCGTGGCCCCAGGACACGATGTGTCGTCCCCACGCGTGTCAGGAGCTCTAAGTGCGGTAGGTCAGAACGATCGGTTCTCATCGTTTTGGGGGGTAAAATTCACAAAGCTTAAAGACTTTAACTACCTTAAAGTCAACAGTTCGGGGACGTTTAGTCACGACGTCATACAGCTGTCACAGGTCTGATTCTAGAACGTTCTCAGGAGGGAACCCCATCCGCAGCAGCTGCTCCCCACCCCTCTGCTGCTCTCCGTCTGCAGCCCTGCCCGCCGAGGCGCACGCCCGCGTCCGTGTCCCGCGTGTCTGGCTTCTCCCGCAGAGTGTGACGCGCTCCAGGCCCTTCTCGGCCCGCCACGCGGTAGCGCACCAGCCCCACACCCCTTCTGGGGACGGAGGGCGCGTGCCGTGGGCGCGGTAATGAGTGCAGCGTGCTTGTGCCCCCCCCCCCCGTGTCTCCCACTGAGGACTCTGGCTTTCCCGGGGCCCTGGGGCGCGTCAGCGAGCCCTCCCTCCTGCGTGGGCCGTGGAGAAGCGCGTTCGGAGCTTCCCGGCCGGGGGCTCCTCCCAGGACTGAGGCAAGGGCCCGTCGGGCGGTGAGGGTCCCCGGCGTGCTTCTCTCTGGCTCGCCGGCGCAGAGCTGGGCAGGGGTGCGGGAGGCCGGAAGGAGCGTGGCTGTATGCTTGGGCTGCGAGGTCACAGGGTGTGTCCCTTCATCCTGGGCCGCAGGCCCCCCTGCCGAGGGCTTCGTTCCAGGAAGGCCCCTCCCTGTGGCCCTGTGGGTCAGGGGCTGGACGCACCTCCTTCCAGTTTCCAGTTCTGACCGATGCACAGGCCACGGGCCCCGAGACCCAGGGACGTGGTGAGGCACAGGTGTGGGAGAGCCGCGCGCTTCCGGCTACCGTCCGCAGCCGTCCTTCTATACTGGTGCTTCTTCCCTGTGGCCGGGGAGATGGCGGGGCGTGTCCTCCCACCCCTCCATTCCCCGTCAGCAGGGTCCTTAGGGAGCCGTGTGACCCTCGGACGCTGGTGTCCCTCCCCACCTCCCCGGGCCCGCAGAGCGGGGTGTGGACCAGGGGCCTGGGTTGTGAGCCTGCGTGCCCCAGCACTCTCCGTGGTGAGTCTGAGCTGAAGTCTGGAGCAGGTGGAGGGCCCTCCCAGCTCCTGGGCGGCACCGGAGTCCTGAGTCAGCCACCTGCCAGGTGGTCCCAAGAGGGACCAGGTGGGGTGCCCTGGGCCCATGTGGGCTGCGGGGGAGGGGGCTGGGTCTGCATGGGCGGGCTCAGGGTCACTGCTGGTGACCCCGGGTCTGGTTACAAAGGCAGATGGAGAACGTGGGTGGCTGCTCAAGCCGCTGGAAGTCCAAGAATGTGGGGAGGGCCCATCTTGGCCTCAGGTCTGCCGGTTCAGCCCATGAATTTGCTTTGATATCTAGGCAAAGACCACACCAAGGGACCTCTTACGGCCTGGCAGAGGCCCCTGGCCCTGAGCGTACTTACTAGGCAGTCCGTCAGAGGACACGGGACTGTGGGGGGACAGCCCCCTGCCCAGCAGGCGCCTGGCCGGATCTCTTCCAGGTGACTTATTTGCTCGGCTGGGGGCTGACACCCCAGGAGGAGGTCACATTCCGTGCATAGTAGCTTATCTGGGCTGTCAGGCGGCCTGGGAGGGGGTCTGAGCCGCAGCAGAGCTCTGGCCGCTCAGGTTCCTGCCTGCTGGGGTCCGGGTGGCTGGCGGTGTTTGCAGAGACCTCCAGTGAGCGCCTGCTGTGTGCAGACCCCGTGGGGGAGGGGTGGAGGCCAGGCCCCAAGGCGTGGGGGAGGGGGCTCATTCCCATGGGGATTTCTGACCCCCCAGAGGAGGGTGGTGTGGTCCAGGCCCCAGGAGTTATGCGGAGGCACCCCCTCCCCTTCCCACCCCCCTTCCCCTCCCCCTCCCCGGGCAACCCCCCTGCTGGCTCTGTGAGGCTTTCAGATGAGGGGGGCGAGGGAGGAGGAGGGGGCGCCACGGGGCTGCGCTGGGCCAGGTGGGAGGTGGCAAGCTCGGCGGCCCCCGCGATGCCTGGCTGACTCTGGACTCATGGCCCGTGGCAGGAGGCCTTCCTCCGCGGCCTCGGGGCCCCCGCTCTTCCTGTCTTCGGCGGTGCACGGTTGCCGGGGTGAGCTCCCGGTGTCCACGCCTGTGTGAAGAGGGACTTCGGCAGGGCCCCGGGAGCTGAGCCGGCCCGCTGCTCCATGGACCGACATTAGGGCGACCCCAAAGCTGCCCACCCGACTTCCGAAGTTCTGCCGAATGTGCCACGGAGCGACCCCGGACGTGTCCCCCGGAGGGTGCCCGTCCCCTTCGCCATGGTGACCCTCCGGGAAACGCCAGGAAGCGTCTGGAGAAAACCAGCAGCTTTGCACAGATGTTAATTCTCTTTGAAGCTTGACCTGAAAGTTTAACCAAAGAAAACAACACAATGGTTTCATTCTGAGGGGTCAGACTCTCCTGAGCGTGTGTGTCTGCCGACCCCCAGGGCTCCCGGAGGAACAAGGACAGAGAAGCTCATCAGTGTGCTCACGCGTCCGTGGGAGGTCTGGACGGTGGAGCACTTCTTCAGTTTTTTAAAATAAAAACAGCCCTTTGCTTTCATGCATGTTTTCTCAGCGGACCTCAAACCACCGATCGCCTGGCTGCGGAGGGTGGCTGTGCCCTCCGGGTTCCGCCAGGGGAGCCCCACCCCCGAGGCCGTCCGGGGAGGCGGGAGCCCTGGGCCTGTGTGGGGTCATCAGACCGACCCCATCACGGCCCGGGCCCGCAAGGACGCCTGTTCTCGAGGCCTTCACGACCTCCCGTCCATCTGTCCTCACAAGAGGCATCCGTCTGCGGGAATAGGGTTGAGGCGGCCATCCGAGGGGCTGAGGCGGTGGGCAGCATCCGGGCCCCCTGCGGGACCTGCTCCGGTGCTCAGCCCTGTGTTCTGTGCTCCGTGCGGCGATGTGCCCCTCTCCGGCTGTGTGACCCAGGGACTCAGTGTCTCCCCGTGTCGCCATTTCCCTGCTGTGGACGGGCTCACGGAGGCACTGGCCGCAGGAGGGTCGTGTGGAGGCCCAGAGGGCGTTGAGAAGCATGCAGCCAGGGGCGGGTGCCTGTCCAGGCCGCTCAGTCCCATGGGTGAGTGTCGTGGAAACTCAAGGAAGTGGCTTGTGCCCTTTGACGCCAGGCCTCGGAGGGCAGGACGGCAGTGTGTCCAGTGCGGGGACAGGGGTGCCGGGTCCTGACCCCTCCGCCTTCAGCCCGAAGGCAGGACTGCTCCTGTCGACTCCAAGCCCCGGTTCACGTGCCCAGGGTCGGCGTCTCTGCTCAGCCCGGCCTGCGGCCTCGCCGGCTCCCTCACGCTGGCCCAGGTGACGGCAGCTGGTCCCCCTGCCCCACAGTCGAGGCGGACTTCACATGTGCGGCGTTGACACAAGGGCTGTCAGGACAGCGCTCAGAGTCAATGCGGAGAAGAAACCCCGAGGGAGTGAGAGACAGAACCTCACCTCCTTCTTCTCGACTGGTTATTCACGTGCAGGGGCCTGGGCTGTGTCCCAGGGGCAGGCTGGCCACGGGGGAAGAGACGGGGCCGTGCCACACCCTCGCCAGGGGTCCACGGGGTCCGCCGCTGTCTTCTGCACATGCTCAGCTCATCTGCAGTCCTCGCCATCGGGTGCTGCTGGAGCTGCCCTGGACTGGTTGACCCCAGGGCCTTTGAACAGCCCATTCCGGAGTCCGAAACTTTGCCGTTGCCATTGTTCATGTTACGGAGACAGGCTGCAGTTTGAGAAAAGCACGGGCAGGAACGGGCTGGTGAGGCTCGGGAGGGACATCTGGCAGGTCTCTGGCGGTGCCGGGGAGCCCGGGGCGGTGGGGAACAGGAGGCGGGAAGTGTGAGCTTGTGTGTCAGGGGCTGGCCCTACGGAGGAGGTTCCCGGGGGTGTGAGGGGTCAGTTCTGGCCCGGGGCTGAGGTGCGGTGCTGGCCCAGTGGGTCCCCTTGGGCCCCCTGCTCTCCTCCCCGGGGACACTCTCTAACTCTAGGACCTTTGGGGCCCTTGCTGAGAAAGAAGGTTTTCAAAGGGAATTCACTTAAACTCCTGCCGGGTGAATATCAGGTTGGGTGCTGACTCCGGCCCTCGCTCTCCCCGCACCGTGTGGGGGGCTGTGTCTGAGAGCATGCCGCGGGCAAGGCTGCAGGGGCGATGCGGCAGGGGTGTGGGGTGCAGGGCCTGGGCGTGAACGGGGTGTGAGCCCAGCGCGCTGTCTTCAGATGAGTCTCTGCTCGATTCTGTGACTTCCCGTGGATCACATTCCTCCAGCGGCTCTGAGTTTCCTGTGAGTTTAAAAGCGTCATGGATCACTCATTCCCAGCTTCACCCGGAGGGAGAGGGGCCTTCACGCAGCCAGCGAGGTGGCCGGGGTGGGGCGCTGTCTGGGCCGAAGCCACGGGCGGAGAGCTGTCCGGGCTGCGGACGGGAAGGGGGCTTTGGAACTGGCGGCATCCACCCATCCCCCTGCCCCGCGCTCCGGTCGGCGGGGGCGCTGCCCACTCCGGGCTTTGCCCTTGTTCCCATGACCTGTGCCTTCGCTGGCCCACTGTCGGCGGCGTTCACTGCCCTCTCGGGACGGCGGGGCGCCCGGGCCAGCCTAGCTCCGCGGCGACGTGTGTTTCGTGGGTGAAGTGGTGTCGTTATTCTCGTGGGACAGTGTTCTGCTTCTTGATGGCTCCAGCAGGTGGCCGTGCGGCTGGCAGGCATCAGACGCCCCCACGCGTGACCGGAGGCAGAGATAAACTCCGGACATCTGACTCAGCGCCCCTGAGAGCCGCCAGCCTCCGTGTCAGCGTGTTCGGACGGTGTGGGGAGACGCAGGCCTCATGTCTGTCCTTCCGCGTATCCTGGCCGTGTCCACGCAGCCAGGAGCCGGTGCATGGCGGCCCCTCCCCGGGGCCCACCCGCAGGCGCACGGGCGACACGAGGAGGCCCGAGGAGGAGGCCCCTCAGAGCAGACAGGATGTGCCCAGCAAGGGGAGCCTTCCCACTCCCAGCCGTCAGGGTGGTCTCGGGGGGGCCTCCGTGCCGCCAGGGCAGATGGACGGTGCCTGCGTTCTCGGAGGGACCCGGCCTTCTTTGGTACTTAAATTCTAGGATCTTCACTTCTTTGACCTGGCGTTCCCATTTCTGGAAGTGTGTGCTCTACAAACTCAGGCGTCCACCTGGCGGAACACTAGTCCAGCCTCACTCAGAACCCCACCCGATGAGCCCCACTGGGCAGCAGGACCGAGAGTGCGTGTGGAGTGCCTGAGCGGCTCTGAGCTCCTCAGCACACGGACCCCTCGGCTGTGTCCGGGGAGCCCCAGGGCAGGCGTCCGGGATGCGGGGAGCACCGTCTGAGCTCCTCCCTCCCCCAGCACACGCACCCCCCGGCTGTGTCTGGGGATACGGGGAGCACCGTCTGAGGCCCCCCCCAGCCCTGTCAGCTCTGTGGGTCCGGGGCCACTGGGAGCACGACTGGATCCCCGTGAGGGCGGCCCTGTGAGCATGTGGGAAGAGGAGAGCCAGTGGTGAGCCTGGGTTAACTTTTACTTCCCAGGCCTTTATCTCTCACAACACGTGCATTACTTTTACAACGTGAGAAATTCCGTGACTCTGAAGAAGGAAGTTTCCAGCTGAGTGTGGCCTCCTGGGCCTGAGGAGCCCGAGGTCCGTGTGGTCTGTGGCTCCCCCTGCCGGCCACAGGGCCCGACAGCCTGCCGTGGGCGGGGCCCCGGGTCCTCTGGCGCGGGGGCAGACCCCCGGTGGTGTCTGCCGGTCCAGGAGCAGGCCCTCCACTCCTCCAGCGGGTGCCACTTTGGACGGTTTTGGGTGTTTGAAGCCCACGGGGCGGGGTGGGGAGGGGCAGCACTGCCCGGGGTGACCGCGCGGAGGGTGCCTTGTGCACCACGAACACCTGGCTGTGGGAGCAGGCCCGGGGACGGCGGCCCTGTAGTCAGCCAGGGTGACAGGGTGTGGGGGCCGCGTTCCTGTGCAGACCCACAGAGCTCGCGGGCTAGCTGGTGGCCCCTGGCCCTGCCGCGTCCGCGGGGCACCCCGTCCGCAGCGCACTCTGGGTGCCCAGGGGACTGCGGTGCGTGGGCAGGAGGCGGCCGGCCACTCCAGGTGTCCCGGACCCCCCCAGGCGGGGGGATCTGTGACTGTCCTGACCCCAGCTTCCGTCCCAGATACGGTCCCTGCATCCTGCGTGCGATGGACCGCGTGGTCTCTGCTGTGCGCTGGGGGGTGACCGAGGGGTCCTGACCGGTGAGGGTGACCCGTGGGTCCGTGGCCTGTGCAGTGGGCCTGCGAGGTGGCCCCAGGCGGGCGCCCTGCTCTCTGTGGAAGGGGCCAGGAGGCTGGGGACCGCGGCCAGCCTCTGCCTCTCCCCACCCTGTGCCGCCGAATGCCCCGCCCCCTTCCATGTCCTTGGATGTGTTTCCCTTCCTGTCTCCCTGCCTGGTTTTTCACGTGGAACCTCTCGGGTGGGAGGTGCCTGCAGAAGGTCGCCTGACCGCGCCTCAGACCTCAGTGTGGCCAGTGCGTGTGCCGTGAGCGGGAGGGCAGCACACCCTCTGTATGCAACCCACGGGGGCTGCCGTGAGAAGCACGCGTCCCCTTCCCAGGGGTGGGACGTCTTCCCGGGGTGGGGGGCGCGTCTGCCCCTCTGGATCAGAGCTGGGGTGGGAGAAGCCAGCCCTCGTGTCCCACCCAGGTCTCGGGGGTGTCTGTGACCCTCAGATCCACCAGCATTCTCCAGGCCAAGTTTTCTGATGGAGCCAATGGGACTCACTGCAGCCCGGGTCTGTGGGTCCCCGGGGCCTGCGTCTCCCCTGCTTTCCTCACACCCCAAAGCAGGGCCAGGACCCAGCGGCTGAGGCCAGAGCAGGGCATAGGGCACATCGCGCTAACTCCCAGTGGGCGGCCGCGGCTGGGCTGAGACCACAGGCCAATGGTGATAGAAGCCTCCTCCCCGCTTTGTCCAGGGGCCGGGGCAACCTGGGCAAGGTGTTCCAATTCTCCTGTGCGGCATTGCCATGGAGGCCAGCCAGAGGCCCAGCACTGCGTGTTCCGTGGGCACCCTTCATGGAGCTGGTCCGTGCTCCGTGGGGCTGGTCGGTGCTCCGTGGGGCTGGTCGGTGCTCCGTGGGGCTGGTCCGTGCTCCGTGGGGCTGGTCGGTGCTCCATGGGGCTGGTCGGTGCTCCGTGGGCGTCCCTCACCAGTTTTTGCTGTGTTCCCCCGTGGGTAACACACCCACCCCACTAGCAGCCGTTTCCACAGAAGATGAGGGCACCTCACCGCTCAGGATAGCTCTGGGGAGGTTGGTGCCCCCTGCCCCCCAGCCTGACCCCAGCCCCTGCACTGCTTCCCATGGATCTTTAGGAGTCGGTGTGAGTCCTGGGGCTGCCGTCACAAATTACCACACACCAGGATCCTACAGCAGCAAAAATCTTGTCCCTCCCAGTGTGGAGGGTCCTTCCTGCCTCGTGCAGATTCGGGTCCCAGGTGTCCCTGGCTTTGTGGCCACATCCCGCCCGGCTCTACCTCCGTCTTCCTATGTCTCTCCTCTCCAGTCGCTAACGAGGACTCCTGTCCTTGGATTTAGCTCACCCTCGTCCAGGACGGTCTCCTGGAGGCCCCTCAGTCATTGCCCCTGTAAGACCCTTTCCCCAACTTTCCCCAGCGATGCCAGTCGTAGGCTCTGGGAGGCGTCAGAAATAATTTTGAGGCCACCATCCCCGCTGCTGTGGAACGTCTGACTCATCGTCTCTCCTGCCACCCGTGGGCCCCCCTGTGATGGGATGTGGCTCCAGCCTGTGCCCAGCCGTGTGGGCAGTATGCCCCGGCGGGTCCTCCCCGGAGCGCTTGGGGATCCCAGTGGCCCGGCCTGCCCGCCGCCCTGTGGAGCCGTGGGGGACCGGGTGGGGTGTGGCTGGGCCAGCGCTGACCCACAGAGGGCCCAGCCCAAGGGTGGCTCTGGTGGTGCCCGAACAGCGGGCCGTCCCAGAAGGACTCACGGGCCCGTCTTGAAGTCCTGTGGGCTCAGACACGCTCGCAGGGGCCGGACCCTCCCCAGGCACCACCTGGCCGCCTGGGGCTGTGACTAAACGCTGCCCACCCAGCACGGCAGGGACACGCCTGAGACAAAACCACCGGATTCTTAGTCCCTGCACCTGGCTCTTTGTCTCCTCTATTCTTTCTGTGAGTTTTGTTTTTGTAACGAACTGAACTGCCACCCCCAAAACCCCAAACCGGAAAACCCTCATTTGACAAGAAAAAGGACAAAACTCGTGTTCTGCTCTCGGTGAATGTGGTCCCCCGGCCACAGGGGTGCCCCTGCTCCCGGAGCACGTCCTCGCCGGTGTCCTCCCGCCCATCACCAGGCAGTGGGTGGCACTGCTGTCCCCCTTCCCGCCGGCGAGCGCACCCAAGCTGGGATGGTGGGGGGCAGACACAGGCCAGCCCCCACCCTGCAGGCCCCTCACTTCCCGAGGCACGGCCCCATGGACAGAGCGAGTCCTACCGTTGCGGGTCCACTGTGGTGGGCGTGGAATTAGAAGGCAGAGCTGTGGCCAGTGGGCTTCCCGCCTTGGCTGCCGTGGCACGAGCGGGCCGTGGGGCCGGGTCAGGGACGTGCTGCGGTCCGGGGGTGACCTGCTGACCGGCTGGCTCTGTGCCCCACCCCCGTGTGATCCTCCCTGTGGCGTGGCCGTTTTTGGACCCTTGCAGTGCGTCCGGAGATCAGGGCAGGGAGCAGTGGTCATGAGTGGCTCTAGGGACCCCGCCTGCGTCCCGCTCCAGCCTGCCCGCCCTGGCCGGGCACAGGGGCTAGGATCGCCGTGGGGGGCCTGGGGGGTGTGGGTGGATTCGGGAGCCTGGCCCGTCAGCCAGTGGGACCGGAGCGCGGTTATCGCGGCCTAGGGGAGCAAACAACCTCCCCCACCCTCCGCATGGGAACCCGGCCTCACCAGCCGCCCTCCAGCCTTCGATTAAAAGTCCAGTTAATGAGCAACCTGCCAACCCCTTAAAAACTAATCAGACTGTTTGCAGTTTAAAAGGTTCTGCAGGTTCTCCACAACGCCCCCTTCTGCGCCCACAGCCCCTGCCCTGAGGTGCCGAGGCCCCCCACCCCACCGCCCCTCCCTGGCGGGGCACCCGGTCCTCCCCCAGTGTCCCCCGCGGTCCCGTGTCTGCGGCTGTAGGGATGAGTCGCTGTCTGCACGCTGCTGAGGAACGAAGCAGTGACGGACCGTCTGGGCGCCAGGCCCCCGGGAGGCTCCGGTGGAAACACTAGTCAAAGATTAATTTCCTGGGTCAAGAGCCTTTGTGTGAAACGCCGACTGTGTGGCCCCATTCCCAGAAACACAACACGCATACAGGGACTCCGCTCTCGGTAAATAACCCGCGAGACAAGCCTGATGGTGACACTGTTGTGGGTCGACCCTCAGGCCTCCCGGAGAGGGGACTGTCCCTCCGCGCGGGTGGAAGCTGCCCACCCCCCCGGCGGCCGAGCTAGAATTAGCCACGAGAATGTGGTGTCCCTTTGCGGGGAACAGGCTTGCGTTGTCTTCCCTCTGCCCCGCATCCTGGCCCGCGGTGCTCACCTGTGTGTTCTTAGTGCAGAGGACGATGGTCGCATGGGGGCCCAGCCAGGAGGGTCCTCGCCTCGCCCGCCCGGTGCACGTGGGAGTCTTCGGCTCACGGGGACCTGGACCGGGCCGAAAAGACGCAGCGGCCAGAGGCTGGGCGTCCTGGAGAGAAGCCCCGTGGGTCTCGGGAGAGGCCAGGAGGGAACTGGAAACCATGTAGCAGCGAAGGCGTCCAGGCTCCACAACCCTAATTGTACGAGTGGTGGGCCCTCCCTTAGGGTGCCGAGGGAAGGTCCGCCGGCGACGATGAAGGGAACGCTGCCCAAGGCAGACGCAGTCACGCCACACCTGATCAACGACACGCAGCTTCCCGACACACACGAACTCCGTTCTTTCTCGAAACACCTTCGCTTTGGTGTGATTGACACAGTGCACAGTCCCCTGGGGAATACCGACCGAGCCAGTTCTCCCCGTCCCCACCACCCCAGCCTCGAGCGCCCACAAGCCCGCGTTGGTAGGGGTTCCGGCTGTGTGGTGTAGGGGGGGGCTCTCCCGCTCCGGCGGCCCCCGGGGCCCGTCCACGGCAGCAGGTGTCGCACTCTCCTCCTCCTCGGGCTGGGCCACACGCGCGGCCGCCTGGGGCTCTTGCCCGCTTCCGACCATCAGGACTGTGCTGCCGTAGACATTCATGTGCGCGTCCTTGTGCAAACACGGGCTCGCATTTCTCTGGGGTCTGTTTCCCGGGCGGGCTTTTCAGACCCAGGGTAGCTCTGTGTTCCGTGACTGGAGGAGCTGCCCGACTCCCGCTCGGGGGCTGCTCTGGTCACCCTCCCGCCAGCGTTGTGGGGGCCCTGGCCTCTCCGCGCCCCGCCCCCGCGGCTCACGCTCTGCCCTTTGATTTCTAGCCGTCCTGGTGGGTGTGACCCGTACCCCACAGGGTCGTGCTCCTCAGTTCCCCGACGACTGGTGTTCTCGAGCCTCTCTGCATGCGCCGGCCGCCTGTGTGGACGTCTTCCTCAGGGAAATGTCTGTTCTGATTCTTGGCCAACTTTTTAATTGGATGACATGTCTTTTTGAATTGTTGGGTTATAGCCAGTCTTTACATGGTCCAGATACAATTCCCTTTTATGAGTTATATGATTTGCAAATATTTTCTTCCATTCTGTGGATTTTTTTTTCACTTTCTTAATGGTGTCCTTTGAAGCACAAAAGTTTTAAAGTTTGATTTAGTCCAGTTTATTTTTTCCCCCTTGCTGCTTAGACTTTTGGCATCATATCTAAGACTCCTTGGCTAAATCCAAGATCGTGGAGATTTACTCCTGTGTTTTCTTCTAAGAGTTTTATCATTGTAGCTTTTACATTTAGGCTTTTGATCCATTTGAAGTTCGTTTCTGTATATGGTGTGAGGTAGGGGTCCACTTCATTCTCTTGCCTGCGAATGTCCAGTTGTCCCAGCTCTATCTGTTGAGATGCTGTCCTTCCCCTGCATGATCTCGGCCTTCCTGACCAGCGCTGTGTGCGTCATTCCACTGTCCCGCCCGTCCACCAGCATGACACGGCCTCATTTGCCGTAGCCTCGCGGTGAGATTTGGGTCCTCTGGCTCCGTTTGCGCCTGTGCGATGTTCTAATCCAACGGTGAACAGTTGTGGCACCATATTGGATGACTTAGAAGGAATGGGCAAATTCCTACAGAGACACAAGCGTTTGAGACTTAGTAAGACATAGACAATATCAATAGACCTGTAACCAGTAACAGAGATTGATTTAATAATCCTAAAACTACCCATATAAAGACAAGTCCAGCCTAGCAGCTGAATTCTGCCAGTTAAGGGATTAAAACCAGATATTCAGAAACTCTTTTGAAAAATAAAAAGGGGGAAACAGTCGCCAGCTGATTTTATGAGGCCGGTGCTATCTGGACCCCAGAGCCAAACAGGGACGTCCCAGGAGAGAAGACTGTGGTCCAGAGCCTGTTTCAAGTGTGGACCCAAACCCCCTGCAGACCGGCAGACAGAGCCAGCAGACGCCTTCCCCAGCGGGCTCTGTCCCAGACACATAGGCTGGTTTAGCGTCTGCAATGTGCTCCTTCTGCGGAATAAAGAATAAAATGATGGGGATCATCTCAATAGACACAGAAAAGGCCTTTGATGAAATTCAACACCTTCTTGAGATAAAAACTCAAGGAACTAGGAACAGAAGGGAGCTTCCTGAACCCTCTGAAAAGGCCCCTACTGGAACCCACAGCTGACATCCTGCCCGCGGCTGGGAGGCCAGGTGTGTCCCCCCAAGACCACGCATGGGACGAGGGTGCCCCCTTCCATTCAACATTGTACTCTGTCCGCAGACCACAGGGTCATAGAAATGCAGAGTCCTAAGGAATCCACAAAGAAATGGTTACGACCAATACGTCAGTAACTTCATCAAGCTGAAGGATACGCGATCAATGTGAAAAATCAATTGCATTTTCTGTACACTTGCAATGAATGATCCAAAAATGAAATTAAGTAGAAAAATCCATTTACAAAAGCACAAAAGAGTAAAATACTTCGGAATAAATTTAACCAAAGGAGTGCAAAACTCGGACTCTGGAGGTTGAGAACAGTGTTGAGAGACGATAGGAGACTCGTTAAGTGGAGAGACACTCGTGTTCGTGAACTAGAAGACTTCCCACGCTTCAGATGGCTGCCCTTCCGAACAGTGTGCGGAGCCCATGCGGCCGGGACCCGCTGACGTCCCGTTGGATCCTCAGACGGAACTTCAAGCCCTCGTGGGACACAAACAATCTCGAGGCGCGCTGGGGTGAGTCCCGTGGAGGGCTCTGTCTAAGGGAACTTTGACTTAGAACATTGAGTAAGAGAGGGGGTGTGAGGGCTCGGGGGACACACACCTGCCGGGCCACCTGATTTCCCTGGAGCTGAAGCCCACAGAGGGCACCCAAGACAAAGGCAGAGAGAAGTCTCTATTTAGAGGCGCCTGGGTGGCTCAGTCACCAAGCATCTGCCTTCACCTCAGGTCGTGATCCCGGAGATGAAAAGTCACGTTTTCATTCTGAACGAGCTGGAAATGTGTCCCCACTATGGGGGCCTTTCCCGGCTGTGTGCGCGGACACTGTGTGCAGGGAGCTCTTTGGAGGCCCGGGGACACAGGTCAGGGAAGAGGACCCCAGGGCCCCCTGAGCGGAGCCAGCAGTCAGGGGCGGGCCCCATGGGGGCGGGGGTGCCAGCCGGGGGGGGGGGCTGCCGGCAGCCTGGGGTCAGGGTCCGCAGGGCGAGGGTTTCCGACAGGCGAGCGGCCCGAAAGCCAGGCTCTGAAGCCCCGACAGGCAGCGCCATCCTCCCGTCCCTTGGGAGCCGACTCTTGCCGCTTACGTGTGGGTGTTTGCGCCTTGTCAGAAATGAAAATAAAAGACCGCATTAGTTAGGAATCCAAACCAGACGGGCCAACAAGACGCAGCAAACCTGGGCGGGCGGCAGGGCGCGTCTCACCGCCACGGGCTCCTGGGCAGAGGCCCTGCGACCTGGCGAGGGCCACCCTGCTCTCCGTCGGAAGGGGCCTGAGGGGGCAGGGCGGGCCCCGTGCTCTGGGTTTCTGGGGGTGGCCCGGGCGTGCAGGAAACGCCTCTGTGATGGCGGGTGGGAGCCGGGTCACCCCGGGGACAGGTCAGTGTGCCCCGTGCACCCTCACCTCTGGGTCGGGCCTGATGCCTCCCGTCAGCCTTCTGGACTTTTAACCCGGGCACCCGCTCTACCCAGAAGGCCGGTGCCCAGGGGGTGCTTTTCCGACCACATTGACCTGAGCCCTGGTCCGCCCCTAAGGGGGCTTCCTCTTTGTCTCTTGGGGGGCACGGAGACGCTCAGTTTTCAGTCCCGGGAAGACCCAGATTGAGACACTTGTTAGGGAGCAGCTTGGGTTGTGGGGCCGCCAGGAGACTCGCAGGTCGACCGCCCGCCTCAGGGCCCGTGCCTCTCTGAGAGTCCGTGTCGGGGCTGGTGGCCCGGGGAGGGCGTCTCCGTGCTCCGACACCGAGCGCTCGCTCAGCACCACCCAGCTGGGGAGCCAACGCCTGTTCCCCGAGCTCGGGCTCAGGGGGCCGAGCAGTCTTGGGCCTTCGGGTGTGGGCAGAGGCTGGGGTCTGCGGCCTGGACCCCGCATCGACCGAGGGCTTGGTTTGCATGGGCCATGAGGAGCGGCTTCTGGGCTTGGGGCCTCGGGAAGCAACTGCTTCGGAAATGTAGCACCTGACCTAGTGGTTTTAAATGGGTGTCCCTGGCTTCTCTGTCCCCACGGGCGACATGGGGTCATCATCCTAGCACCGACTCCCATGGCACGAGCACACATGAGTGCGTGTGAGTGAGCACGCGTGTGTCCACATGTGGGAATGTGCACACGTGTGCGTGCATGAGCGTCAGTGCGTGTCATGGTGTGTGGAGGAGGCTCGTGTGGGGGACCGCTTGCTTTCCGGAGGGAGCAGAGTCCTGGGGTGGGGGCTGCCCATGTTCCGAGCGACGGGGTGACGGGCGGTGGCCTCGGGAAGGCGGCAGCAGGGGTGAGGTGTGGAGTGGGAGGGCGTGGGCGGGGCATGCGGGGGGAAGGGGCTCCCTGCTGGAAGGCGGTGCGGGCGGGGGGTTTGGGGCAGCTGCTGTCCCTCCTGGGGCAGCCTCGGTCCCTGTTCTGCCTGGCAGTAGCTGAGGGCCCAGGGCCACCTGGGGGGACAAGGGAGGCACCCAGGTGCACAGGGAAGGGAGAGGGCCCTTGGAATTTCTGTCCTGAGATTTTCTGGAGACATTTTTAGGCATTAAATCACATTAGTGGATTTTCAAGCGAAGAGACAATTCTCTGGGTATTTCTAAGAATTCTGAGCATTGTGGGGATTAATGCTGGGAACGAGGCCTCGCCGAGACAGATGTTTGCATGTGCCGTGCCCCCCTCTGCGGGGACACAATGTTCCTCTTCCCTGAAGTGGAGCTCTGACCTGAACAGCCGGGCCCTGCCCTTTGGACAGTGGCTGACTGATTGCATCCTTGGCGCTCTGAGCTGGGGACAGTTGGGGACACATCCTAGCGGCTACGCGGCTGCACACAGCCCCGAGGGAGGCTGGGCTGAGACCCCCACCAGAGCCTGGGGAGGATGGGGTGTGGAGGGGCCGTGGTGGTGAAAGCAGTGTGCTTCATGGCGTGAGGGAGTGTGAGTGTGCGAGGCCAAGCCAGGGGTCTGTGCAGTGTGCGGTGCCTTCTGGCTCTGCCCCCTCTGGGCTGTCCGCCGGGAGCCAGGCAGCCACGGAAGCACGCTGGCGGCTGTGTCCCGAGGTTCACGGGATCGAGGCAGAGCCCTGGGCCCACGCTGGGAGCGAGGCCCCCGGGGACCTCGTGTGGACAGGAAGCCCACCGCACCTGCACTCCCGTGGCCCCGGGGACCGTCCCTGGAAGAGGCCTCAGCACCCAGCCCCATGCCATGCGCCTGAGACTGGCAGAGTCCCCACTCTACACGCGGTCCAGCTGGGGTGGGGGGGATGGGGAGACCCATGTCTGCCTGGCGCCTCCGGGCGCACAGGCCCCTAACCCTCCCCTTCCCGCACCGTGACACCAGTCGCTGTGGCTTCCGGGCCTGGAGCTGCTCTGGGGTTCACTTAGAAACCCTGTCACGAGAGTGCAGAGCAGAGCGGGGCTCACGCCCAGCACACAGGCTCTGGCCAGATGGAGACCGGGCGTCCAGAGGGCCCGTGCCCTGAGCAGGCGGAGCCTGACCCTGGGAGCATTCATGGACCACCCGCCTCAGGGTCTTTGGGGTCCAAGGTCTAAGAGGCAACTCTTGCTCCGCAAGAAAAGGAATGTCGAGCATTTTTCAAGTTCTGGTTTTGCCCCAGACTGGTGGCTCTGAGCCAGGCCCTCCCGGCCTTTGCAGGGTCTCCGAGAGCACGTGGGCCCGGGCTGCCCCCCAGCAGACACCCGCCGCTGGGCGGGGTCCCCACCAGGCATGGGGGTCCGCGGAGGGAGGGTGGCCGTCCGCGGGAACAGGGACCATCTGACCCTCTTGGAGTCTGTGGCTGCTGCAAAGACGGGGAGAAGTCCCCGGGGGGCTGTCACCCTGACCTAGAGACTTGTGTCTCCTCCCTTTGGCGAGCAGAAGGGCTGGGGAAAGAACCTCCCTGAGGCAGGAGCGGGAGGGGCGGGCCCGTGGGCGGGGAGGGCGGAGCCAGGCTGGCCCCGCCCCCAGCGCACAGACACCGCCGGGGCTCCTCTGCGAGTGCACAGCCCTCATGGCCCTCCAGCCCAGCAGCCGCCTAGGCCCGCCGCTGCTGCTGCTGCTGCTGCTTACGTATCTCTTCGCGGCCACCCAGGCTGACCTACTGAGCCTGAACTGGCTGTGGCCCACTAGGAACGACAGGCCCCAAGCCGAACTGGTCTCTGCGCCCCCGGAGAGCCCCCCTGTGCAGCCCAGAGAGGATGCCAGCACACACGTGGCCCCTCAGCATGGCCCCACGGAGCAGGGGAGAGCCCCTGCCAGCTCCCAGCGCCCCGTGGGGAGGCTGGAGACTGGCCAGGGCAGGGCCTCCGCGGCACCCGCTGCCTCCACGGCGGGCCCGGACATGAAGGAGGAGAACATCGCCGGCGTGGGCGCCAAGATCCTGACTGTGGCTCAGGGCATCCGGAGCTTCGTCCAGCTGTGGGAAGACACCACTCCCACCGCCGGCTCCACCGCGGCGGGGACGCCAGCCCCTGTGACCCCCACGGCCCCCCTCACGCTCCCTGGGCCCTCCAGCACCCCCCAGGAGAACGGCACCGCTCTCTGGCTGGGCAGCAGGGCCACGGGCTCTCCGGACACCCAGAGGACCGAGTCGGGCACCCCGCCCGCGCACACCCAGCTGCCTGCCTTCCTGGGCAGGCCCTCGCTGCCCCCACCTCCTCCAGGTAGAGCTTCTCCGTCCGCCGCACGGGATGGGGCCCCTCCCTGGGGGAGCCTGCCCTCAGCCCGGTGGCCCCAGGATCTGGACAGCAGAGGACTCCTGCCCGTGGCAGCCCGTCCCAGCCAGCGGCACCGACTCCCTGACATCCGCCAGCGCTTGCCCCATCTGCTTCCCCTGGTGACGGGTCCCCTGGGCGCCCTGGCTGCCCCCTCGGCTCTCTCCTCTGACCCCCTCACCCTGGTGCCTCGGATCCCACTCTGGGCTGTAAGTGCGGAGAGGGGCGCTTGGGGTCCTCACAGGGCGCACTCTGTGGGGACTGGTCTTGCTGATAACTCTGGGCTGCTGGGGGCGGAGCCGCTCCCCCCCACCGGGCAGCCCGACCCCGGGGCCGCGGGCCGCTGCCTGCCCCTGCCTCCCTCCCTGACGGTCTGCGGCCGCCTGGGCATCAGGCGCTCCTGGCTGCCCAACCACCTGCACCACGGGAGCGGCGAGGAGGTGCAGGCCGCCGCCCGGGCTTGGGGGCGCCTGCTGCAGACGCACTGCCACCGCTTCCTCGCCTGGTTCTTCTGCCTGCTGCTGGCCCCGCCCTGCGCCGCCAGCCCGCCGCCTGCACCCCCACCCTGCCGCCAGTTCTGCGAGGCCCTGGAGGACGCGTGCTGGAGCCACCTGGAGGGGGGCGGGCTGCCGGTGCCCTGCGCCTCGCTCCCGGCCCAGGAGGACGGCATCTGTGTGTTCATTGGGCCGGGAGCAGGTAACTGGCCTGCTCTCCTCCCCGCCCTGTCCCTCTGGCCTGCCAGGTGAGCTCGGCTGGGCTGCTGGGCCGGGGCGCCGAGGCCCCCGCCCCACTTGGGATGCCGAGCAGGAGGCAGAGGGGACGTGATGCTGAGCGGGAGGCAGAGAGGGCCTGGGGAAGGCTGAGCTCCGGAGGGGAGAGAGGGCCAGTGACCCCGCTCTGTGCACCACAGGGCCCAACTCTCAGCAGCAGCCCTGCCTCCTCCCATGGCTCCTCCCATGCCTCCTCCCATGCCTCCTCACCCTCCCATGGCTCCGGGACAGCCTGTGACACCCACAGTCAGGAGGGGACACTGAGGCACTGAGCCAGGACCTGACCTGCCTGAGCCAGGATTCCAGCCAAATTCTGGCCCCTCCTTGGGGCCGTTGTGGTCCAGCCTGCATGGCCGGGGGTGCAGGGCCCAATGCTGGAGGGAGGGAACTTGTTCAGAAGGTCAAGGGGTCACCGCCATGCGAGCAGTCGGTCTGCCAAGGTCCCAGAGCTGCCCCGGCCCGCGTCTCAGCACTGGGGGCCACTCCGGGCACTCTCCCCCCGCCCGAACTGTGCCCCCATCGCCATGTGGGGAGCAGGGGACAGGGAAGGGCAATAGCCTAAGACAGGCCCTGCCAGCTGCATCTGTGCCCCAGGAGGGCCTCTGAGCCGCGTGCCTGCTCCCCCTCGCACTCGGGCCCTCAGTCCATTCCAGGGGGTCTCTGTGCCCTGCTCCCCTCCTCTCGGGAGCAGCCTTGACCTGCTTCGGTCCCTGGGGCATTGGGCTCTGGAGCTGGACTGGTGGGGATGGACCCCAAGGTGGGGGGTCACCCAGCCGGGGCCCTGAGGCAGGTGCATGGGTGACTTCCCGGGCCCTGCGTCCAGCTCCGCAGAGGAAGGGAGCAGGAGGGGGCGGAGGGCAGGGGCTCTGGCTGCCGCAGACAGGTGCCTGGGGAGACTGAGCCCTGCATGCGAGCGGGAGTGGTCAGGAGGTCACGGAGCAGAGGAACTACACAGGGCAGCCCTGGGAGTCCTGGTGGGTGCAGAGCAGAGGGGCCCGTGGGGAGGCAGGGGCGCGCCCAGGGCTGCTGGTGCGGGGCTTCGACGTCATCCACAGGGCAGGGAGGCCTGGGTGAGCTGTCTGCTCCCATGGGCGCTCCGTGCCGGGAACACGGCTGCCGGGCCGGCGTGGCCTCTCGAGGGTGTGTGCCGGGCCCTGGGCTGTGCGCGGGGCGACCGTGGTGTGGCGGCGGGCCTCCCGCCAGCAGGGCCCCAGGGCTGCCCGAGCACAGCTGGCCTCCTCCTCCATGGGGTGGGGATGGCCAGGCCTGCCCACGGGTCTTGCCCACCCCAGGCCGCCTGCACACACAGGGCAGGATGGTGGCTGTGATCACGTCCATGCAGTGGCAGGTTGGACTTTCTGCATGGGGGCCATCTCCCTGACCGTGTCCTTCCCCTTGGCGAAGGAGCTGTTTCTCCTGCTGCAGGGAAGTCATTTTTGAGTTTTCATTTTCAGTTGAGAAATCAAGTCTTAAACTATTGTTACTATTATATATCATGTGAGAAGCTAGCCCACCCACCTTCATCCCTCCACTCACCCACTCACCCACCTACCCATCCACCCATCCATTCATCCGCCCATTCATCTGTCCATCCTATCCACATCCATCCATCCATCCATCCACCCATCTATCCCCCATCTACCCATCTATCTGCCCATCCACTCACCCACCCACCTTTCCATTCATCAACCCATCCTCCCACCCGTCCACCCATCCATCCATCCACCCACCCAACCATCCACCCATCCACCCATCCATCCACCCATCCACTCATCCATCCATCCATCTGCCCATCCACCCATCCATCCATCCATCTGCCCATCCACCCATCCATCCATCCATCTGCCCATCCACCCATCCATCCATCCATCTGCCCACCCACCCATCCATCCATCCATCTGCCCATCCACCCATCCAACCAACCACTCACCCACTCACCTACCCACACATTCTTCCATCCACCCATCCATCTACCCACCCAACCGTCCATCCATCTATCCATCCATCCATCATACATACATACATACATTCACCTATCTATTCATCTACCCACCCTTCACCCATCCCCTCATCCACCCATCTATCCACCAATCCACTCATCCACCCATCCATTCATCTACCCATCCATCCATCCTATCTATCTACCCATCTATCCACCTGTCTGCCTATCCACTCACCCATCCACCCATCCATCCATCCACCCACCCTTCATCCATCCATTCATCTACCCATCCATCCACCCACCCATCCACCCATCCACCCATCCGCCCACCCATCTGGATATTGGATCAAGTCTACCATGTTAGAATGTGATTGTCACATGTAACATGCAGTTTGTTTTTCTCTTGAGATATGTCTGGAGAGAACCACAAACCAGGTAACGGGGTGAATGCTCAGCCTCACGCTGTTGAGTTTTGTGTGTCAGTGATTCCAGTGCAGGAGCTTGTGTGTGATCACTTCCCTTCCTGGTGTCTGGCCCAGCCTCTTCCCTGCCGCCATGATGGTTTCCATCTAAGTTCGTTTCCTGATCTCTTGATTCTTGGAGTACATGGAGGACTCAGCAGTCACTCCTTCTCCTGGGGCCACGCATCCAGAGAGGCTGGTCTTGTGACTGGGAAGGCTATGTTGTGGGTGCTGCCTCATCCACTCCAAGGAACATGGCCAGTGTTCCAGGGGCCCCAACATGCCTTTGAACTGTGTAAAACTGCTCACTCCCCGTCGGGGGCTAGAACATTAATCCCATCTGCAAAGAACCGTTTGCAGATCCCAGGCATTGTGGGGGCTGGGTTGGGCCACTCTCCCGCGGACCCCTGTGTGTGCCTGTGCGCCATCATGGACGCCTACCCTCCATCCTTACTGTGCATACATGGGCTCACTTTCTGTGTATCCAGAAGCCACTCTTTTCTATGGCAACGGTCTCAGAAACGTCCTGGGTCTCTACGGGAGACCCTGTCCTTCCTGTGTGCTTCTGGTTTGCCCTCCCTCCGCAGAGGCAGACTTTCAGGCATTTCCAGCTTCCTGTAACACGTGATACTGTAGTGGCTCGAGTCGTCCTCTCAACCTATTTGTCCTGTCCCTGCAGGCTGTGATTTGGGCTCCGGGGGACAGCAGCATTTGGACATGGCCCTGCGCTCAGGGGCTTCACAACCTTCTGCAAAGGTCACCGATGTCCTTAGGCACCTCCTCTCCTAATCATCAAAGTATTTCACTGTGGCTTTGATGGGTCGAGGTGAACAGGCAGACAAGTATGGATGCCATGAATGCATCAGCTGTAGAGACCTAAACCTCCCCTAAGGGATTTATTTTGGAGAGAGAGGAAGAGCATGAGTGCACGGGGAGAGGATCCTCAAGCCAACTCTGTGCTGAGCACAGAGCTTGATGTGAGGCTCATGACCCTGAGATCCTGACCTGAGCCGAAACCAACTGAGCCTTGCAGGCGCCCCTAGATGTTTCTTAAAATGTTCTTAGTATATTTTCTTCTCTGATGTCAACATTAGGGTCTCCGCTCACCCCAGACATTCTTTACTTTGTGGTTGTGACTCTGTGTAATGAGGCGACAGGTGCAGAGCATTCTGTAAACACTTCATTAGGTTCGAGAACGTTCACGCCGCCTCTCGCTGCGGGTGCTCTGTTCTGGCAGGAAAGCAGGAGGCGGCGGCGGCTCCCAGCTACCAGCTCGCACGCTGACCTTCTCCGCCCTCCGATCCATGTGCACGATGGGTGCCTGTCGCTTCTCAGTGGATTGTCAGAAGTGTCACTCCCTTGTCCCACTGGCCCCCTCCCCCCGCACACACACAGCCTCCCCCGCGGCCCGTGCGCACCTTGAGCACTGACACGTCGTCACCCCCTGTCGTCCACGTGAGGTTCGCTCTCGCGGGGACACCTGCTGTGGGTCTGGACGGCTGTGTGAGAACGGGTACCCCTGCTC